>CAUYRH010086273.1:0-15208 GCA_963574655.1 Perodicticus potto
GGGACTGCAGGCACCCGCCACAACGCCAGGCCATTTTTTGGTTGCAGCGTCATTGTTGTTTGGCGGGCCCGGGCTGGATTCGAACCCGCCAGCTCAGGTGTACATGGCTGGCGCCTTAGCCCGCTGAGCCACAGGCGCCGAACCCCCCTGCTTCTTTCTGACTGCTCTGTTTTAATACCCTGTGCTGGTTCTCTGCTGTACTACAGCAACTGGGAGTTCCTCGGAGCTCTGCTCTGCCCTTTTCCCATTTGTGCTCTCTTTCTAGGTAACCGCGTTAGTTTCATGGCTTAAATTCATCTGTATGCTAACTGCCAAATACACATCTCAAGTCCTCAATTCTTTCCTGAGCTCCGGACTTATGTATCTACTTGACTACTATATATTTTCAGTTGTGTGTCCAGAATGCATTTCAAACTTAACATGGGAAAAACAATTTAAGAGTTCTTATCCCTAAATTTGCTTCTTCCAACTCTTCCTCCTTTCAAATGGCTGACTTCTCAATTCCTGTCCTTAACCTGTATTCCGTCTGGTAAATCACTGGCTATTACTTCTCACCACTTGCCATGCAGCAGTATAGTCAGAACGAGGCTTAATTTTCCCTCAGCCTCCTAACTGGTCTCTCCATTCCCTTGCTTGCTTTCCAGTAGTTTTTCCACAGTATAGCCAGAGTGATATTTGGAAAGCAGAAACTGGAATAAAGCACTATCATGATTAAAACCTGGCGGTGACTTTTTCTGTTTAAAGTCCATGCTTAGAACCTACATGGCTTTATTTCACATGTCTACCCCAGCTAGTTTGTTAAAGAGCAGGAATTCAAGGCCTGTCTTGAGTCAAGAGATGCAGACTGTGGCAAGTTTGAATGAACTCCGTTTACACCTCCTGAATGTCCATCTTGCTTCTTCTGAGATTGAATTGCCTAAGAGTGCGTCTGTGGTCCACTGGTTCTCCTATCCCATCACCCCTTTCATGGCAGCCACTTTAGATCTTTACAGAAGAAAGGCCTAAGTCCATCCATCCCAAATCATCCTTGTATATTGGCCATAATCAGAACCTCTCTGGTACTAGGGCATTGCTGTTGAGAAAGTGAATGACCGTAATGACTGGGTAAGAAATCATTTTGCAATTCCTTTGGTTTTCTCTTCTCCTCTTCAACAAAATTGAAGAGACACTTTAATGGGGTTAAGTAGTGGATCACCAAAAATTGTTTATACTACATGATGATTTTTGACATGTTTGTAGGGGCTCTAAGAGTTAAACTTCCTTTGAGCCCATTTTCTGTATTTATGTGCAGAGTTTTTCTTAACACCTGCACAAGGGAAAGGGATGCTGCAGGCTGTTTTGTTCTAGCAGTCCTCAGTGTCATTGGAGTCTGTAAGAGAAAACTAAAATGATCAGCCTCATTTAGTTGCAGACATTTACAATAATTTTATGTCTAACAGTTTATCAAATCCTAACATTTCTTGGTTCTGTACGACTAATTTTTGTAGTAATTGCTCAGTTTAAAAAGAAAGTTAAGTTGGTCTATGGCCACAGGAAATTAAAAGTATGCATATCAGTTTTAACTTTTGTAGAAAATTGATTTGTGATAGAATGATCAGTAAAAAATTTTTAGGCCCCAAACTTAGAATGCAATTCTGTGAGGTCAGAAAATAGGAATGCGAATTAGAGGAAGGAGGTAAAGTCTTTCTGTCAAAGTGTTTGCTTCACACTTTGTACGTGGTTGGCAGTGGGTGCTCTGCTATTTAGAATTCAGTGGATAAGTTTGTGAGAGGTAAGTGTTTATATTAGAACATCAATATTTACCAGAACTTACATTCTTTGCATCTATTCAGTTTTGGGAAGACTTTGGGTATCAAAGTAAAAATGTTAGAAGAGTATTTGAAAAAAGGCTAAGGAAATATGTGAACAAAAATATTTGACTAGATTACATTTCCCTTTCTCTGCTCCAATTTGGAGATTTTTGTATTTGGTAAAATTTATTTTCCTAGTACATTTTTGCTGTTCATCTTACAATCTTCACTGCTGCCATCTGGAAGTACCAAACTTACTCTTCCGTTAACAACCAGGTTCAGTATCTCTACCGCGTGTTCTGCCGGCTGCGTCCTGGTGTTTCCATCCTTGCCCTCCATGGTCGGCAGCAGCAGATGAGAAGGATGGAGGTCTACAATGAGTTTGTCCGGAAGAGAGCTGCAGTGCTCTTTGCAACTGACATTGCTGCCAGGGGGCTGGGTAAGAGATTTCCTACCATGAAATTTCTGTGATTGCAAGAATCATAGTTTGTTATAAGGTGTGTTTTGGGAATCTGATAGGCCCAAATAATGGGCCTTTTCTTATTTTGTAAGAGAAAAATAAGTAAATTGGTAGCAGTTAACTTAGTGAAGGATGTGTTGGTGAAAATTTCTATAATATTTGCATTTTTTGTGCTTTTACCATTGTTTCGTAATAATTACACCATAGAATCCTGAGCAGTCTACAAAATCAAAAGGAGGCTTAAAAGTTTAGTGATATGAAAGTAGTTCCTGTTTCTTTGAAAATTAGAAAGTTGTTCATAGATATCCAACTCATTTAACAAAAATCAGAGAAGTCCATCTTTTCCCCAACCATTCTAATTTTTTTTTTTTTTTTTTAAGACAGGGCCTCAAGCTATTGCCCTGAGTAGAGTGCTGTGGCATCACTGCTCACAGCAACCTCCAACTCCTGGGCTTAAAGCAGTTCTCTTGCCTCAGCCTCCCAAGTAGCTGGGACCACCAGCACCTGCCACAACGCCTGGCTATTTTTTGGTTGTAGTTGTCATTGTTGTTTGGCAGGTCTGGGCTGGATTCGAACCCGCCTGCTCTGGTGTATGGGGCTGGCACCTTAGCTGCTTGAGCTATAGGCGCTGAGCCACCATTCTCATTTTTATCTTAAAATCACTACATTTAATGTATTTAGATTTTTAAAAACCATTATGTTGATAGACCATTCGAGGCTTTGTGAGTGTGGGATGGGGATGAAAATAAAAACTAGTTTAGAGATAAGAACAAAGGATGAGAATTTGAATCTTCCCTTTATCTTATTATGGCAAGTTTTACACACACAGAGTGTTACCTACCCTTGTATGTACCTTACCCACCTTTAATCTTTTTCAGAATCTCTTCTCCTGTTCCTCTTGGAGTATTGTAAAGCTTATCTCAGATGACATTCCAGTTCATCCATGCATGCCTGGAGTCAGTAGACAGGAATGCGTATTTTCTTTTTTTTTTGAGACAGTGTCTCACTATGTCGCTCTTGGTAGAGTGCTGTGGCATCACAGGCTCACAGCAACTGCAAACTCTTGGGCTTAAGCGATTCTCTTGCCTCAGCCCCCCAAGTAGCTGGGACTATAGACGCCCACCACAAAGCCCCCCCTATTTTTTTGTTGTAGTTGTCATTGTTGTTTAGCAGGCCCGAGCCGGGTTCAAACCTGCCACCCCTGGTGTATGTGGCTGGTGCCCTAACGCCCTAACCATTGAGCACGGGTGCTGAGCCAAGAATGCATATTTTCAAAGTTCTCTAGGCTATTTTCTCAGCCTGCAACAACTCATTCTTCACCTTCACATTTGACTATCTAGTTTTTGGAATATTTTGGTTGTACTTCTATCTTTTTATATCTCAATATGATTTTGAACTGGCAAAAGTTCAGTTCACAAAAGCCAATTTTGAACTGAATTCACTCATTTTAAAGGCCAGATTCTTTTCTTTAAAAATTAGAATAAGATCAAGGGTATCCACATAGGATCAGAAGAGATTAAACTTTCACTCTTTGCAGATGATATGATTGTATATCTGGAAAACATCAGGGATTCTACTACAGAACTTTTAGAAGTGATCAAGGAATACAGCAGTGTCTCAGGCTATAAAATCAACACTCATAAATCTGTAGCCTTTATATATACCAATAATAGTCAGCCGAAAAAACAGTCAAGGATTCTGTCCCTTTCACGGTAGTACCAAAGAAGATGAAATATTTGGAAGTTTATCTAACAAAGGATGTGAATACACGTATATGGGTAAAAATTAGTTATAGTGAGACATAGCAGACCTTGCTCTACCCTTATCTTTCTAGAAGTAACTACTTAAAACTCCTTTTTTCTGGTATTTTGATTCATATTCCTGAGTAATCTTATGTTACCATTTTTAATCTGTCAAGTTTAGAAATTATCCTGATTATTCATTTTATAACCTGTCTAACAATCATGTTTCTTCTCCTGCCTTTGTCTTTCCTGTTTTTTTTTTATGACTTTTGCTTAAATATTTTATGTTTGTTGTTTTAATTATAATTGTTTGTTTCAGAAAATAGTGTACTGAGGTTGTTACCTGTCTCCTACGTTTGTGTTTTTGAGTCAATAATTGAGTTAATTGCTATACAATGTGCTTAGTTTTCTGTGTTCCCAGTTCTAAATTCTCAATACAGTAGGTGTGATGTGCCTAGTTCTGTAACAATTCACAGTTCTTTTTCTTTTTCCTTTGGGACCGCCCTCTGTGGCCTCTGCCTCTGCTCTAACCTAGACTGGTTGCTCTGTAAGCCTGATGCTCACTTCTCCTCCTGGGACTTTTCTTTCCAGATTATCTGTCGTGGTTTTCTTGGCTTACTCCTTACTAGTTTTTAAAAAATAAAGCTCATTCCCCTATAGCTTCTTAAGGGCACATGGAGGGTGAAGGGAGTCCTTGCATGTCTGATAATGGCCCATCGGAGTGATAACTGGGTTGGCAGTAGAATTCCCAGGTGAAATTTTCTTAGAAGCTTGCAAGCATTTTCTTTAGCCAGTATTTTGTTGAGGTCTGCTTTTCTAATTCTTTGTTAACTTCCTTTTCTTTTTCTGGATAGTCCTAGGATTTTCTTTTTATCCAGTCTTCTGACATTTTATGATACATATTTTAGTGTGAGATCCTAAGGGTATAGGAATTGATGTTTTTTTTTTTTTTTTTTGCAGTTTTTGGCCAGGGCTGGGCCTGAACCCGCCACCTCTAGCATATGGGGCCGGTGCCTTACTCCTTTGAGCCACAGGCGCCCCCCGGCATAAACATATTTTTAAATCCAGACTTATCCTGTTCAGTGCACTTTTCTGTGTTGAATAAATATTCCATGTCTGGAGCTGTGTAATAGTTAGTGGTTCCGTGTGGCTATTGAACCCTCAAAATGGGGCTGGTGGAACTGAGGAAAGGATGAATCTTTATTTAATTCTAATTAAACTTGAATAGCCACTGTATTGAGCACCATACAGTAGATACTCATGTCTCTCAGTTGCAGGAAGTTACCTATGAATTGCTTCATGGTGTTTGGTTAAATATGCAATATTTACATTATATTGACAGTGATTAGATAATTCTGTTTCTTTTTGTGATTTTTTTTGCAGTAAATAATGGTCTTGTCATAAAATCTCTCCCTTCTGCCCGCGTTCCTCCCCTAATTCAACTGTTTCTGGAAGAGCGTGTGACCTTCTTGATCTTCTCATTTTCCTGTCTTTCTCCTATTCCTGGTGTCTTTGTCCTTGTCTCCTTCTTTCTGGAGGATTTTTTTTTTCTTTGTAGTTAAACTTTTCTATTAAAATTTTAACTTTCAACCATTAAGAACACTTTCTTTCCAACTGTTGCTTCAAGGTGTTGCTCTTGTGTTCTCTTTTCCACATTGTTTTTCAGCTGTCTTTGATATTTACATCTTCTCTGAATTGTCTACATTTAGATGTCTTCTTATAAATAGCAATGATGGTACTAAAAACCTATTTGAAGTGATTTGTACATGAAAGAGGCTTATTGACTAATAGCCATCTTCCTGAAGGGATTTGGGCAGAGCTGATCTTTTTGTGGAGTACTCAAAATGTAGGGATCTCTTCTTTTTTAGTATTTAGTCTCTCCAGAGAAGAAAATCTCACTCTGAGAACAAAGTTTGCTGCTGTCAGCAGCCGATCCTCCTAGGTAGCGTGGAGACTTACTTCCTCCGTGCTCCTGATTTCACTCTGCTGTTGAAAGGCTCTGAAGCCTTTCTCCAGAATAAGATTCTTGGTTTTCTTCAGGAGACACAACTGCATTGGGTAAGGGAGGGACTACATTCTTTTAGTCCATCTGTCTGTAACCATGCAACCTGCCCCTGCTATGTGAGGTACTTGTTTATTTCAAGTCCCAAGAGGGAGTTGTTCCAAATATCTCTCTACTGTTTTTCTTGGTTGTTCTTCCTCATACAAAAATTCAACCCTGTCAGGAACCAGGCAAGGTTGCCAATTGTCTCCTTTGCTCTTTAACATTGTAAGGGAAGTTTTAGCCATTGCAATTAGGGAAGAAAAGGCGATCAAGGGTATCCACATAGGGTCAGAAGAGATTAAACTTCCACTCTTCGCAGATGATATGGTTGTATATCTGGAAAACACCAGAGATTCTACTACAAAACTTTTGGAAGTGATCAAGGAATACAGCAGTGTCTCAGGCTACAAAATCAACACTCATAAATCTGTAGCCTTTATATATACCAATAATAGCCAAGTTGGAAAAAAAAGACAAGGACTCTATTCTGTTCACAGTAGTGCCAAAGAAGATGAAATATTTGGGAGTTTACCTAACAGAGAACATGAAAGATCTCTATAAAGAGAACTATGAAACCCTTAAGAAAAGAAATAGCTGAAGATGTTAACAAATGGAAAAATATACTATGCTCATGGCTGGGAAGAATCAACATTGTTGAAATATCTATACTCCCTAAAGAATCTACAGATTTAATGTGATCCCTATTAAAGCATCTCTGTCATACTTTCCAGAAAGATTATTACTTTGTTTTATATGGAAACCAACACATTATTAGGGGAAAACAATACTCTCAGATACCGAATGAAAAGAGAAAATAAGAGTCAGTTTCAATATGAGAAATACAAGATTGACCATATTATCTTTTAAAGGATTAGAAATAGGTTCAGAATCTATTTTTCCCCTTTACTAAAAATCCTTGTGGGTTAATGACAAACAGACTAATAATGGGGTAGGCAATCAAAAGAAATTGCTTTTGAGATTTAATGACCCTATAGAAAAAAATTAAGTCAAGAGCTACCTACAAAAAGGAATTTGACTTATTTGGTGATGTTTCCCTAAAATAAATCTAAAATGGGCAACCCTTGTTATTTTTATTAAGAACTAACTAATATATTCAACACAACTAATATGTACTGGAAATATATATGTATATATTACATATATGTATTTTTTACTTATATATATTACTCTTTAACTTCATGTTTCTGAAAGTTGATTTCGAAGAGGGGGAAAATGTAGGTAGAAGCAAACAAATGAAAGAGTGGAAAGGAGGAATATGAGTAAATTATTAGAAAGGGTTTAAAAAGACAAAAATGAATGGTAAGAAGAACAAGGAAATGGGGCAATTGAGACAGTAGCGATTAAAAAAAAAAGTCACAAACTACCATGAAGGAGGGACGTGGAGGAGCAACATATGTAAGAGAGATTTTAAAAGAGATGAGACATCAATGAGAAACTAATATATAGATATGAGAATGGCCAAACTCCGGATTATTGACAACACCAAATGCAGGTAACAATGTGGAGCAACAGGAACTCTCACTCTTTGCTGGTGAAAATTCAAAATGGTACAGCCACTGTGGAAGACAGTTTGGTAGTTTCTTCTAAAACTAACCTTACCATATATTTTAGCCCATTTTGGTCTGTAACAGAGTACCTGCAACTGGGTGGATTGAACAAGAAACATCTATATCTTGTAGTTCTGGAGGCTGGACATCCAAGATCAGGGAGCCAGCATAGTTGGGTTCTTGGTGAAATGTCCTGTTTCACCTATCTCTGGCTTTTTTGCTGTATCCTCAGATGGCAGACAGAGAGAGATCATTTCTCATGTGTACCTTCTTATAAAGACACTAATCCCATTCATGATGTGCCACTTCATGACCTAATTATCTCTCCAAAGCTTTATCTATCACACCAGGGCTTAGTGGTTCAACATATGAACTTGGAGTCCATAGCACCATATGATCCAGCAATTGCACTCCTTTATGTTTACCCAAAAGACTTGAAAAACACATGTCCACACAAAACCCTGCACTAGGATATTTATTTGAGGCTTTGCTCATAATTGCCAAAACTTAGAAGCAGCCAAGATGTCCCTTCAGCAAGCAACTGCATTGACTAAACTGTCGTACTTCCAGACAGTGGACCATTATTCAGCACTAAAATGAAATGCTCTATCTAGCCAGGAAAAGCCATGGAGGAACCCTAAATGCACATTACCAAGTGAAAGAAGACCATCTGGAAAAGCTCCTATTGTACAATTCCAACTACATGACATTCTGGGAAAAAACAAAACTATGAAGACAGTAAAAGAGATCATTGGTTGCCAGAGATTGGAGGGAGGAAAAGATGCAGAGGGGGAGTACAGAGGATTTTAGGGCAGTGAAACCATTTTTTGTAATACTATAGTGGTGGATATATGTCATCACATGTTTTTCCTGAAGAGTGGCAGAATATGCCACCCTAAAATATGCCACGTTGGCATAAGGATCGTTTTGAACTGAGACACTTAATAAAAAGGAAACACAAAAAGTTCACTCTGACCTTTTTCCACCAAGAGAAAAGAAACATTTTTTTCTTTTCATTTTCCCAGGAATGGGAGAAACCTCTTATGTGAAGGATGCCCTCCCTGTACCAGAATAAAAGGAAGTATTCTTGTCACTAGATGTGGGGATTCAAGGCTCAAAAAGTCTGTACAAACATCATTTTCCCCACCAGATATGGGGATTCAAGGCTCAAAATGCCTGTACAAACAAACCTTGCTAAGATAAGTCTTTTGTTCCTGTAGCCTCTTCTTACATGTTAGCCACTGTGCCCAGCCTATTTTACAAGTTTTGCCTCTTCTTTGGGTCTTCATTTTCTTATGAAGGCTACTGTGCCTGTGTAAAAATCTGCATGCTTCTCTCGTTAATCAATTTAATTCTCAGGCCCAACCAGATACTCTCTAAGAGGGTAGAGGTAAAGTTTTGCCCCCCTATAGTCCAAAGCCAAGAGTATACAACACCCAGAGAAACCTAATGTGAACTGGGGACTCTGGTGATAATGACAGTCAGGGTACGTCCATCCCTCAGAACAAATGTATCACTTTGAGGGTACAGTGATGGGATGGGGAGTTGTGGTATTATGGGGGTAGGAGGTATATGGGAAGCCTCTGTACCTTCTGCTCAATTTTGCTGTGAACCTAAAACTGCTAAAAATCAAAGTGTACTAAAAGCAAGAAAGAGAGATGAGGTGAAAAGACTGGAAAGTGGGAAGGTGTAGGCAAAGATAGAGCAGTTCAGTAGAACTGGAAGTAAAGGCAAGCTGAAATTTGCATTCCCTTATTATTCATTTGCTCTCAACTTCTGTCATACCGTTAGAAGTAGTGACCAGTTTTGATTGGCCATCATTTAAAATTTCTTGGTTAGTCTATTCCTTAAACCCAGCTGGGAGAACCTATACTCTGGTCAGAAAGAGAACATCACACTGCCTGAAAGAACTCAAGTTTGAGTCTGAGACTGATTCCCTGAGGTCAGACTTTTCTGCTCCCAGTGAAAAATAGCAGCTGGGATCGGGGGCCCATGTTCCAAGCTCAACTTGTCTTCCACCTGCCAGGTATCTAAACAGGTCCCACGCCGCTGGCTGTCTTCTCGCAGCTGGTAGCTGAGAGCCTATACGCTGCGAGTTTGAGCGAGACCATCGTGTGCTTGGTGCCCTCCAGTCTCCAGACAGGACAGCCACTGCGGGGACTGAGCAAGTGAGAGGCGACACCCTCAGGACCGCGGGACACGCTTCCAAAGCCAGCCTCGCCTCCGCTCCTTCTCCGGGGATAGCCTCCCTCGGCCTGCCCTGCGCTTCCTCATTGGCTCCCAACTCGACCGGTGGCACCTTTAAAAGGTTAATACAAGTGAGATAGAAAGTACTTGGAAGTTTTCTGCTTTTAATTTCTGCTTAATGACTTATAGGCCAGGGCACTATCACATTGTCTTACTTAACAACCTTTCCCACACAATAAACTGCGCGCGGCACCCACCTCGGCCCACAAACCCTACAATTAAACGGTCGTTTGTCCTCAAGAGCTTGACAGAAACAGGAGTCTGAGGTGGGCTGGGAAGAGCCCGGATTTATTAAAGTAATAAATAATCGGAAAGCCCCCACCACGCCGCTGCCTCCCCCTTCTTATTTACTTCCTTTTCGTGGCTTCTGAGATAGGAGATTTAATTGCTTGGAAAGACAGTTGCCTCAGAACTGCACAGCACTCGCATCCTAGAAACAATAAAATAAAACTGGGAGGCTCTAGGGCTACAGCTTACTAACAGCTCTGCTGCAGGCTTGTCTGGGGCTGGGCTTCTTGACGCAGGGATTCTAAACGTCTTCTTAGAATGAGGTAGCGCACATTCACTCTGCACACACAAATGCACCCAGTCAAGCAGAGTGCCATTGGGATGGGGTTCTTACTCACTTTGTCATTTGTTCTTCTGCTCTTATTTTGTTTTTAATCATAAGTTATTTTCTTTTAAAAAATTTGGTAAATTCTATTTTCAATGTGGAAATTTCTAAATATTCTACCTTGTACTTAACCATTTAAATTTCATTTTCTTTCTCAGATATTCTCCTTGGATCACAAATTTTTAAATTATTATCACAAAATATATTTGTGTGGCTCAGGGACAACTGATCTAGCCAGAACACTATTCATCTGTCTAAAATATTCTTGCCCAAAACATTATATTATAGAAAAGTATTAAGAAAAGCAGTTTTCTATAAAGTCAAAATGGATGTCTTACACACACACATTCCACTGCTGACTTTATGTCTATTCAAGACACTTCTCACAAATATATTTGTCTACTTCCCCAGATAGTCTAGAAAGTAGTAATCTTTAACACAGGCTCACTATTAGAGGCCAGTCACTTCCTTCCCCTGTGCAGGTTAACCTTGTGAGTTTCACACAACATAAAATGGACCATTTTAAAGTGAACAATTCTGTGGCATTTAGAACGTTCACAATGTTGTGCAACTACTACCTGTACCTAGTTCCAAAACGCTTTTTTTACTCTTCATTCATTCTTCCCACCCCTAGCTCCTGTCCCTATGAATTTACCTATTCAGCATATTTCAGTTAAATGAAATCATACAGTGTAGGACCTTTGTGCCAGGCTTCTTAGAATAATTCTTTTAAGGTTCAACCATGTCGTAGAGCTTGTGTCAATGCTTTATTCTCTTTTACAGGTGGATAATATTCCATTGTGTGGATATGCGACACGTTATTTATCCATTCATCCCCTGATAAACATGGGTTATTTTCGACCTTTGACTATTGTGAATAGTGCTGCTATAATCATTTTTGTATAATATTTATTCGAACACCTGTTTTCAATTATCTGCAATAAACCTAGGAGTACAATTTCTGGAGCATGTGGTAATTCTATGTTTTACCTTTTTTTTTTTGGCACTGCCCAACTATTTTCCACAGCAGCTGAACCATTTTGCATTACTACCAGCCATGTGTGAGGGTTCTAATTTTCCCAATTTCATTTCACAAATGAGTCTCACAAATATGTATCTATTTTCCCCATCTATAGTCTGGAAAGTAGCAATGCTTTCTTCAGGCTCCCTATTATGGGCCAGTTACTCTTCATTTCCCTCATCCAAATTAAGCTTATTCCTCTGAAATGCATGTGTCTACCTCCTTAAAGCAGTTCCCAGCTTTTCCCAGTAGCTGAAAATTTCCTTTCAAACTTAAGCAAAGTTGCTGTGAAGAAACTTTAATTTTTTTAAGTGTCACATTTTAAGTATCAAAGGTACACATATTTCCAGATGTGCAAGGTCTCCCAGACTTTCACGTACCTTTTCCGACCTGGACTGCAGAGAAGGATTATGCAGGATTGTCATTATCACGTCTTTTGCTGTGGGGTATCTTTCTTAACATAGAGAAGGTGTTCCACAAAAGAAAGTATTAAACTAAACAAGAAGGAAACATGAAATCTAAGAAACAGGAAATCCAAACTGGATAAATGTCAAAGAAGTTTTCCAAAAGGATAGCAAAAGGTGGCCTCAGGATGATAGTTGGGAATAATGCCTAGAGAGCCACAAAACGAGGAAGAAGGAAAACAGAAGTTTTCAGGTGGGACAACTCCAAGAAAAATAGTTGGAATTGGTAGATCACCTCTTATAATTAATCTTATAGAAAATTGTACTGAAGATTATTGGAATGACAAGAAAACAGTGCAAATAAAATTAAGCAGATTAAAAATTAAGGCAATTAGGCCAGCCTGGCCAGTCGCCGCCCACTCTCCCAGTGCAGCCATGGTCTGGACTGCTGAGCACTGCCTGGGTGTCTGGATCATCCATGGGCAGTAGCAAGAGCTACGATGACAGATTATGACGAGGAGCTGGAGGCTCTGGAGTTCATCTACCCCAACTCCTTCACAGTGTTATCAGAAAATCCACCCAGCTTCACTATGACTATGACATCTGAGGCTGGAGAAAATAGTGAAACTGTCCAGACTACCCTCAAGTTTAAAAAACACCCAGCTGAAGCTCATCTTTATGAAATATTCTCCCAGGAAAATCTAGAAGATAATGATATCTCAGACATTTAAAAATTATTAGCATTACAGGCTGAAGAAAATCTTGGAATGGTGATGATCTTTACTCTAGTGATAGCTCTGCAAAAAATATTAAAGAAAATAGTAGATCAGCTAAAAACTATAAGAGAGGAAGAAAAGAAACAAAAAGAAAAAGAAGTAGAAGAAGCTGAAAAGCAATTACCATGGCACTCCTGTTACAACTGAGAATTTCTTCATTTGGAAAGCCAAGGTTGATGCAGAACATTTGGAAGTTAAAACAAAATGGATGAAAGAAGAAGAACAAGCAGGAAAAAATAAATTAAGTGGGAAACAGTTATTTGAAACAGATCATAATCTTGACACATCCGATATCAGTTCTTGCAGGACACTGGAAACAAGGTGGAAGTAGATGAGCCTTTGTTCCAGAAAATGGATGAATTGGAGCTGGAGGATGATGAATGTGATCTAGATGACAATCCTGCTGACCCAGCGAGTGACTTACCAACTAATAGACTGCCCCCATCTGCAGAGAGGCTTGACTGCCACAGCATCTGTGGTTATGCTGGGAAGGTTTTGATTTTCCTTTCTTTTTTTCTAAAACAAAAATAATTTTCAGGACAACATCTCTGATAACTTTCATCATTGAATTTAATAAACTGACCTTAAAATTTTAAATACAAATAACGTAAAATAAAAAGTTAAGGCAATTACTTTAATCACTTAAGGTAAACAAGAATTAATAAAGGGAACAAGGTATATTATTGGCATAAGAATACATGGTGACATAAGAATGAAAACACAATGATTACCTTTACCAAGATATATGTTATTTTAATGATATAAAATTGTATCAGAAGGATAGGCGCTCAGTGTCCATAGCTTAGTGATTAGGACACCAGCCACATACACCCAGGCAGGTGGGTTCGAACCTGGCCTAGACTTGCTAAACAACGATGACAACTATAACAAAAAAATAGCTGGGCATTGTGGCAGGCGCCTGTGGTCCCACCTACTTGGGAGGCTGAGGCAAGAGAATTGCTTAAGCCCAAGACTTTGAGGTTTCTGTGAGTGACACCATGGCATTCTACCAAGGGGGACAAAAAAAAAAAAAAAGAAGAAGAAGGCAGCTAGGGAGAGGAGACCAGATGTGACAGCTCATGCCTGTAATCCCAGCTCTTTGGATGGCTGAGGGCAGAAGATTGTTTGAGACCTAGGATTTGAGACCAGTTTGACCAACATAATGAGACCCCCATCTACACAAAAATTAAAAAAAAAAAAAAAATCAGCCAGATGTGGTGGCTCAAAAACATAAAAAAAATCAGCCAAACGTAGTCCCAGGAGGGACTCAGGAGGCTGAGTCAGGAGGACTGCTTGAGACCAGGAGTTCAAGATCATGCTGAGAAAGAGCAAGACCCTACAAAAAATAGAAAAATTAGCCAGGCTTGGTGAAATGTTCCATAGTCCCAGCTACTTGGAGGCTGAGGCAAGAGGATTGCTTGAGCCCAGGGGCTTTAGGTTGCAGTGAGTTATGATGATGCTGCTGCATGCTAGCCTACACAACAGAGAGGGACCAAGTCTCAAAGGACAAGAAAAAAAAATAGAATGAGGAAACAAAGAAAGGAGAAAGAAGAAAGAGCTTTGTGTTCAAGTACTATGAAAAATGGACAATAAATTATGTCTAAAGTGAATGGATTGAAAAATAGCAATAGATATAAATGTTTCAGTTATCTATTGATGTAAAATAAATCTCCCCAATGACAGTGGTTTAAAACAATGACCATAATTTTATTATTATCTCTCACATATATGGAATTGATTCTACCAGTTGGCTGGGACCTCCTCTGGGGCGGCTAGCTGGAACACCTACACATGGGCTCTCTACGCTCCATGAACTTCTTTACAGCATAGGGGCCTCAGACATCTTAATATGGTAGCTCAGGATTCCACAGGCAATTGTCCCTCATGTGGAAGATGAGTCATTCCTTATGACCTAGTCACTAAAACCACAAAGTACCATTTTATCACAGTCATAGGCCCACCTTGTTACAAGGAAAAGAACCATGAACACCACCTCTGGATGGAAGGAATATCAGTGTTACAGTGGGAGAAGAGCACATGAGATGGAGCTCTGATTGTAGCCACCATTAAAGATACAATTGGCTACACATATTATTTAGAAAGAAAATGTTAAAGCCAGGGGGCGGAGGGAGGAGCCAAGATGGTGATCTGTAGCCAGCTTTCCACAGAGGTTCCCGTCCAAAAGGAGCGTTAAAGGACAGAAACTCAGCAAGAAAGCCAATGGTTTGGATCTGAGCCAAAAGAAAAGGTCGAAGAACGCACATCAACCCTGCTGGGGAGACCTGAGACCCCGAGGACACAAACAAAAAGGTACAGAGCACATCACCAAGCGGACAGGAGTCCCCTCCCCCATGAAGGAGGTTCGCCATACCTCCATACAAACAAGCCAGCAGAGTCCAGACGTCCTCCCATCCTACCCAACAGGAGAGACCTTCTAAAAACCAAACTTCCTTCCCCTTCTAGAGTGCCGTGGTGCTCTCCAGCCAGGCATAAAACTGTATATACTCTCTACCTGCAAGTCGGAGTTCCTGGTGTTCCCCTCC
>CAUYRH010086275.1:0-20326 GCA_963574655.1 Perodicticus potto
TTTTATTATTCTTCATTACATTATTTCCCCCCCCCCACCCGTCTGTGATAAGACAGAATTGATTTACAGAAAAGAATACAGAAAACACCAAAGCTCCTGGTAGTGGGAGAGATTTCAAGTAGGGAGAGAGAAGCTCTCTCCTTTTCTCTCCCGGTCTTTCCCCGTCTCCTCCTCTAGGCCTCTAGCCTCAGGGTATATATAGGTGTATGGGTTCCTTGGCCAGGAAACGAATGAATGCAGTCCCTTCCGCCGGGGGGAAGGTGAATGACAGACTCTACCTTTTATAAGACACGCTCAGGCCACTCCTTCCTTTGGTGGTGTGTCCACAAATACCTGACTGCACTGATTTCTGGAGGGTTGACTTGCAAACCAGGCCTCCAGATTCCCAGATGGCCCTGGAGTGTTGATGATGGACCCCAACTGCTGATAACAGGATGTGCACTATTCTTCCCATATCCTGGATTCCATGCTCCCTGCTTCCTCCCCTATGAAACTAACACTGAGCCCTTGTGGCCACCTGGCTGTACCTGGTACCTTAGAAGTTCTCTGTCTACAAGGCAGGGCATATATCACTGCTGTATGTGTTTGGGTGGGGTTCAACCACAGCTGGTCAGAACCAAAGGAGACTATGGGGAAAGTGACTGTGTCACCGAGGTCAGCACCTTGTACAACCTAGTCCCAGGTTTGGACCGCCTTGTATATGGTAGGCGAACTCCTACAACCAGGCACAGCCTGAATATCACTTGCTTGGTGGTCCTCCCACTCATCGAAAACCTTCCCCAGGAATGTTTCCTTTAAAGTTGTGCTTCCTAAAAAGGTCTCTTTTTGCATCTGTCCTACTGGAGACAGAAAAAGTTCTCTTTCCCATCCCCACCACAGGCTCTCTCACTACTTGCAGGTCGCTAAGATCAGTCCACACTGGCAGCCAGTGGCTGTGAAAAGATGGCCCTAGTGTCACCGGAACCGTCTCCTGCTACCTATTCTGCCTTGTACAGAGTCCTTTCCCCTTCCTGTGAGCAGCCCATTCCCACTGTCCCCTGCCTTCCCCAGTGCCAGCCCTCATGAAGGAACAGCAGTAAGGATACGGCTTTTGCCCAGAAGCCAGGGATGCTCTGGATGATGGTAGTGTTGGGAACAAGATGTGCCTTCATCCTCTGCCTGTCATCTTGCTTCAGGAGAGCCCTGTCCATGCTGCCTCGAGCACTCACTCAGCTCTGGTCCTGCTGGATCTCTTGCAGAGCTCTGAGAGGAGACCAGTGCCTGGGGGCCTAGCACCCCTCCACTGCCTGCCCATTCCCCTCCTTCTCCTCCTGGCCATCATCTTTCCCTTCGTGCTCATTGTCCCGGGTCATCTCCAACCCTCCTAAAGTGACCACATCCATCTGTCCAATCTTGAAAACCTCAGCCACCCCTACCTCTCACCCCACCACCAGGAACTCCACGTCCTCCAGCTCCACCTCACTGAAGGTCTCTTGCACAGTCAGCTCCATGGACAAGCTGGCTGCCTCTGCCTGCCCATGAAGCTCCACATGCACCTCACAGCCCACAACTCAGTAACCACTGTCCCCCTAGGCCCGTTTCCCTGCCAGCCCCTACGACTCGCCCTCCACAAGGGCATTTCCCTTAGCAGAGTCATTTAAGGCTTCCCAGGGACGCCCAGTGCTACAAGGCCCTGCCTGGCTCGCCATACGGCCCTCCTGTCAAATCCAGCGGCACCTACTGTGGCAGGAGTGGAAGGCGGCTTCAAAAGCTGGAATTGCACACTGGGACCAAAACAAACAAGAGCTTGAGGCTACACACTCTCCCTGACTGCCCCAGGCTTCAGTTGCCTCTTCACCCTCCTTTCCCAGAGTGGGGAGACTGGAGGAACACATGCTTTGAGCCTGCAAACACACTGCCCTGTGGTGTCCGGCTTAGCCATTGGTTGGAGGCCCTTAGGACTGTGCCTAGACCTGCCCTTTCTGGCACTTAAGCCAATGCTTGAGGGCTTCAGACTACTAACCCTGCAGGGTCGCCCTCTGGAGGCACAGCAGGAAACAGCATGTCCCGGTCCAGTACCCACCCAACTCCTACAGGCCTGCAGCTGGTGCTACCACATGATTTTGGCCTTGGTGAGCATTTCAAGTACACACTGCTCCTTGCCTCTCTTGTTGGGTCCCCCCAAGTGATATCTCTCTTGGGCCAAGAGGGAACATGGAAAACCTTTCACGACATAAACCAGCAAGTGCCACCAGCACTGTCTCATCCACAGCAGGATCGCATGAATCTGAGGATTGAGTCATCACCCCCTGGCTTTCCTGATGGCTTTGCTAGACTAAGAGGACTTAGCTCCACAACCAGTAGTGCTATAAGGTCTGGCTCTGGGCCTGGAACCTAGGTCAAAGTTGTCAGTCAAAAAGGCTCATGGCAGGCAATCCAGCAGGATCCCTCATTGCTTTGTGTGCACAGCTCAGTGCAGCCAACTCCCTGGAGGAGGTTAGAGTAAGGTGGAGGAGGATTTCTAGAGAAAATGGGGTGTGCTCCTTGCAAAGCAACCATGTCACCCTCACCTGGACCTGCCTTGCAGAAAAACCGGTCCTGATCAATAAGGGAAACACATACTACAGCTTCTGTTCACTGTGTGATCTGGAAAAGAGGGGCTTACATCTATCTATAGAAAGTGGGAGTAGGCCAGGTCTGGGGCATTTCAGGGTCCATACTTGACATTCTGGACACCTAGGAGATCCTGGAGATTCATTTTTAGGAATCCAACACCTGCCACAAAAGAGAGCCCATGCTTCAGAGAATAGCCCCGGCACAAGCTGGAGGTAGAAGAAGATCTGTCCCCATGTCCAGAGTCAGACACACAGAGAGTAGATGACAGAGTGTGACATAGGCAGAAGCAAAGGTCAGCAAGGACGAGAGAAGCAGAGAATGACAAGGGCAGCAGATGGGAAGGAAGAGGGAAAGAGGGATTCAGAGAGGAGCAGGAGAGATAGCCAATCCCAGAAGGCTACAACATAGGCAAGCTTATTGTAGTTGGCTTTGACCCCTGGTGGCCATGTGAAAAGGTGGTGACCAGACAGCAGCCTTCACAGGGGCCCACCGTTGGGAACACTCATATACCCAGCCAGCTCCTGGAAATGACAGTGGGTCCTTCTGCATGCTTCCCTCTCATCTCAAGGAAGACCTGCTTTCATGTCTCCTACAATGCTGGGAGAATTTCGCTAGAGGAACTGGGGTCAACCTGGTTCTGAATCATCTTGACTAATGCTTCAGATGTCCAGAGGAACAACACTTAGGCAGTTGTGGTTGGAGAGGTGAGGTGATGGTTTTTACCCTCTCTGGCTGTGGCAAAGTACAACCACCCACATACTACTTATGGACCATAAACATTTCCTCCTCCAAACCCTTCAAAAGGAGGGAAATTCTACTGGGGGGACCATCCCACTAGATCTTGATAGTGAGTTCAAGTCTGCTAGGATTATATGGTTCTTCGGCTGCATTATTGGTAGGTCCACACATCAGACATATCCTACTGGCACCAGTATGGACCCTCTGTTTTCACACAGGGGTAGGGTCTGCTGAACAGAGTTACACTCAGACATTTTTGGCAGCTGGCCGGACTGGCTGGAGCTCTGTCTTGCAAATGCCTGATATGACCTCCTATTGGCAGCCGTGAGCTGGCCAGTCCCTCCCTAGTTATGGACGTTATGTGGCTGCACTTCTATGGGCACAAGTACACAATCCATGCTTCCCTTGACTGTAAGAGAAGATGCAAGAACCTTGACAGTCTTGGCAAAAAGTTCTCCCTTGCGGTCTTATGAATAGGTCGACCTTTGCTTTGTGCCTGTTCACCAGGACAGGTTTACACCACAAAGTACACACACACAAATGGCAGTCTTATTGCTTTGCAGGTCTGTCTCGTCCCAGAAAAGCACCCTGGGCAGGTCCTGCAGTTTCTCATCCCAGCTTTGTCCTTGTGAAAACCTTTGTAATCATCGAACTCATCCCCTACACACATTCTCATGTCCCTAATGTCTATCAGCATCACTCCTAACCTGAGCCATTTTCTCCCAGCATGCTGGTGACCACCACTGAGAACCAGATCTCTGGACACCTCCCACTGGATCCAGGACACACATACTGCCAGCTCGGTTGGGCCAATATCTGACAGGGAATGCTAGCGAAAATGTGGCCTTTTACTCCATGGAAGATACAGGTCATTTGAAATGTGAAGAACTTCTAAGGAAATGTCCACTTATAACACTTTAATGTATAAAGAAAATCAGAGACAGAGAATGTGGCCATTCCAGCGAGCTTCCCAGCTCCCTCCCTCAGGACTATGAGTGCTGATTCTTCTACCTGGAATCCATAACTTTCTCTATGTTGCATGGAATCTAGCATATCTGCATCCTCCCGGGATTTCTGCAAAAGTCACTCCCTTTTCCTTCTTTAGGAGGTTTTTGTATCTAGTACTTATCTTTAACATTGTTATTGTTATTAAATATTAAGCCTTTTAACACATGTGTATGAAAGAAATAATCATCCCAATTATCCTGTGATTAATAACAATTCATTCCACTAACTTCACTCTATTCATGTTAAGCAATTGTTTACTGTGTGACAGGCACTGTATAACCTACAGGGAGCATAAGAAATTAAAAAATTAAAAGATTACCCATTCTCAAGACACATACACACTATAGAAATGGTACAAAGCATACCAACAATTATTACATACAGCATGGGCAGTGACATAATAAAAATATAGACAAAAAGAATAACCTAACCCCATGAGAAGTGGTAAAAAACCAGCAAGATAATGAGAAAAGAGTTTAGACCATTAGTATATAGATTACCTGCCATCAAGGAAGGTATAGCTATCAGTGGTTGTAAAATAAAGTACTGGATGAAAGCAAAAAAAATAAAAAATAAAAAATAAAGAAGGAACGTGGCCCATCGGGGGAGGCCCCCACTCCCTCCCCTAGGACCATCACTGCTGATTCTTCTACCTGGAACCTTTAGGTTTCTCTGTGCTCCATGGAATCCACAAAATCTGCATCCTCCCAGGTTTTCCACAACAACAACTCCCTCTTCCTGAAAGTGAGAGGGATGGCTTTGTAGGCAATGTCCCAAAGCTTAGAAGACCTACTAGCATGACCATACAATGACAAACTAGCAACTTCAACAGCTTCTTTAACTGAGATCAAAACCTTCTATCTGTGATTGTAGGAGGATATCACAACACCTTTATGTTAGCAGAGACCGTGATAACAGCCATGGGAAAGACCTGATAACTGCACTGATGCAGACACAGGAACACAGACAGAAATGTTAGCATGTAGGACAAGGAAGTCAATGGAGGAGAGGATGTATTTTGTCAGGTTAGGCAATAGATGGAAACTTGAGAACACAGTGGGAGACCAAGTGAGAGTGAAGGAATGAGTGACTTTCACACAGAGAGGTATCTTGAAGATAAAACACACAGTGACAGGGCTGTCAGAATGGCAGAAGAGAGGGAGGGCTGGGTTGTAAAGAGAGGGCAAAATAGAGAGAGGGCTGAGAGGAGAGAGAGGGAAATACACAAAGCTGCCTTCCGGGAGAAGGAGAAACACAGAGACAAGGTGTCGTGGGATAGACGGACACCAACATACAGAGAGCTCAAGGGGGTGAGGGAAAAACAGAGAGTTGTCTGCTGGTAAGGAAAGATAGATAAGGTGGTGGGCCAAAAGAGACCCAGGCAGAGAGAGCAGTCCTTAAAGGCTGAAAGAGACACAGAGGGAAGTGTTGTGCTGAGACCCACAAACAGAGATGGTTATCAGGTAGAAAGACTCTCAGAGGGCACCTTGTGACTCTGGAAGCAACACACAGGCTGGCGAGGGGAGAGACAAACAGGCCCCTTAGGAGATAGAGGCACCAATACGGACACACTATTCAATGGGATGTTTGTATGAGCACACATACTGCACCCCACCTCAGACCTGCCTGTAGCTTTGGAATCAAATCCCTGGGCCCTTCGTCTGGGATGGGTTACAGGGCCAAGAAGTGGCCCTGATTTCTACAGGGTAGATTCTGAGTCTGCTGTGTGGGGCTTGTCATCCCTTCAGGATCATGGCCTGCCAGGCCAGAACTTTCTCCTCAGGGCACACACATGGATAGGGTGGTCCATTGTCTGCCCTGGTAGGACTCTGCTCTATGTCCACTGACTGATAGGTGTCAGGATCTACCAAACCTGGCTCAAAGGGTGAAAGCTCTGGTCGAGTCCTCTCCCTGCCCACCATGTCACTACTGAGTAGCACCAAGGACCGGAACAGAGGACAACAAGTGAATTTGGGAATCAAAGACAGGTGAAGGAGGGAGATACTGGCATGAGGTTTGCCCACAGAGGTATTTGTCTTGCACTGAGACTGGGATAAATTCCTTTAGTCCATTTTCAAAGTGCCCACCTACAGCCCTGGGACCTAGGCTCAGCTCTGAGCCTTTAACATTGCAATGCTCACCAGTGGTTTTTTGAAGTGTCTTCCTGTGGGAGGGGCAACCTCTCAAAGGCCAGAGCCCACCAGGAGAAAACCTTGTGGCCCCTTTGGTCTCTCTCCTCAATAATTGCCTGCTCTTTCCCAAGATATACTGTAAGAATGAAGATCCTTTCCTGCACTGGCCCCTTCCAGATTCACACTATGTCTGGATGTCTGTTACTCCCAGAGTGATTCCTGGCCAACATGTTCACATGGGAGTCTGTCATCCTGCCAGCTACTTCTAGATAAAGAATGGAAAATGACAGCCTCACCGCTTGATGTCGGGTCCAGGCACCTAGGGTGAATGGACTGCCCCCCACAATACCACGGTTCACATTTGCCTTTCCTTGTGTCCTATCAGGCCTGTGAGCCATCCCACACTCCACTCCTTTCTGGGAAATTAGGTGTTGCCAGCGATGCATGATGCCTGCCCAAAAGCCCTTGACTTCAAGTTCCCCATGTGCAAAGTCTGCAGAGGGTCAGTCCCCTGGGCTGTATCTTTGCATCACCTACCCAAGTTACCCACGTCTGTCACATGCTCTTTCTCTATGCACACTATCCTCCTGTTGGGCCTAAAGCCTCCACTTTTAGGGTCCTGCTCGGTTTACACACAGATTCCCAACAAAAAATTTAAAAGTTCCACCCATTTTCATTCATACACTGGGTCATCCCCAGCCCTTCTTTAACCTTCCTATGCTCCATGACACCCTCATTTCTTATCAGCACACTGACCGGAATTGCAGCTTTGAGCAATGGAAAAAAAAAAAAAAAAAAAAAAAAAACAGCTGGAAGAACCCTGGCTTGAAACCAGAGAGTTTGATCAATTGGCACAGCAATTCTCTAGTCAATCTATGTCCTCTGAAGCTCAAATGGAGGAATAGAGGGAGCTCCACTGAATGGCTAGGAGGGACCTCAGGGTGGCATGACCATTCAGGGAACCACATTGATTTAGCCCCACTTTCTCCTCAGTAGTCCTGAACCTCTATTGGCCTTGAGCTTCTAGCATGGCCTATGGGACTCTCAACTTGCCTTTCTCTGTAACCTCAGTATAAACGTTGGTGGCCACTGCACCCAGTCTACAGACTAACATGCTGCACTATATCCCAGACATCAGACAAGGCACTAGACTCCAGGCACAGTCCTGGGCTGCTCACCTGTCTCACTCTCTCTTCTCCATAATGTGGTCTCCCTCCCTCAAGTAGTGGTCCAAGGGATTCAGCCAAAGGTCCTGGATGATGATCTAAAAGCAAAAGAATCACACACTGTGCCCTCAAATAAGCCACCATCCCAGAATCCTGCACATGCTCTCTGTGGACTCCTGATGCCAAGCAAAGGGTTCCCACCTCAGCAAATCTGAGGAAAGGAGACCAGTGCTGTGTGAGCTGAGGGAGGCAGCTTGCTGGCAGTTATGTCACTTCTCTTCCACAGCTCTGCCCCTCAAACGCCACCATATCCACCCATGCCTGGCCAGACTTGGCCTCCCTGCCTAACTGTAAACTGGTCATGAAGGCACCATCTTCATCTTCCTCTGTGACTATAGCGACATCTGTGGGTGATTCACTGTCTGAGGTGAAGGACATTTTCCTAGTTAGGAAAAGAGGAACTAGGTGCCATGAAATACGGCAATTCTGGAGAGCACTGACAGTATGGAAGTGTTGGTCAGGGGAACGCGCCAGGCTTCAAAACCCCACAGGTCCCACATCTCCCTCAGAGCCTACCTTTTATAAGACACCCTCAGGCTGCTCCTTCCTTTGGTGGTGTGTCCACAAATACCTGAATGCACTGATTTCCAGAGGGTTGACTTGCAAATCAGGCCTCCAGATTCTCAGATGGCCCTGGGGTGCTGCTGCTGGACCCACACTTTTTTCAGGATGCACCCTGTTCTGCCCACATTCTGGCTACCATGTTCCCTACTTCCTCCCCAGTCCAATTTCCACTGGTGAAACTAACACTGAGCCCTAGCAGCCACCTGGCTATAGCTGATATCCTAGAAGCTCTCAGGGCGTCTCTCCTAGAAGCAAGGCAGAGCATATATCACTACCTCTAGTCTGTGCGTGGGGGAGGAGAGCAACAACCATGTCCACCTCTACCCTGAGAATGCATTAAAAAAGAAAAAAATCAGAGACATAAGAATGTGGCCCTACCAGGGATCTCCCTGGCTCCCTCCTCCAGGACTGTGACTGCTGATGTTTCTACCTGGTGCCTATTAAGTTTCTCTCTGCTCCATGGAATCTGTAATATCTGCATCCTCCCAGGGTTTCTGCAACAGCAACTCCCTTTTCCTGAGTGTGAGACAGAGGGCTTCGTAGGCCTTTCCCCAAACCTTAGAAGCACTACTAACATGAGCATCCCCATCACAAACTAGCAACTTCAAAAGCTTGTTTAACTGAGATCAATAAGTTGCTATCTGTTATTGCAGGAGGATGTCACAACACCTGCATGTTAACAGGGCCATTGCCAAGAGCAATAGAAGGGCAGACAGCATAAGTGCACTGATGCAGACACAGGGACACAGACGTGAATGTTTCCATGCAGGGCAAAGAAGTCCAGAGTATGTATTTTGTGAGGCCCAGCAATAGACAGAAACATGAGGACACAGTGGGAGAAATGAGGGTGGAGGAATTAATGACTTTCACACTGAGAGGTATGTGTAGGGTGAAACACACAGTGACAGGGGTATCACAAGGGTGATAAGAGAGAGAGGGCAAAATAGAGAGACAGCTGAGAGTAGAGAGTAATATACCTAGATGCCGTGGGGGAGAAGAGGACACGTAGAGATGCTACGAGGTCTGGCTCAGGGGCAGGAAAGGGCAGCACCTAGACCAAATTTGCTAGTCAAATGGCTTACAGCAGGACATCCAGCAGGATCCTTCATTCCTCCCTTGGATAGCTGGATGCAGCCAAGTCCCCAGTTGGAGGAGTGAGCAAGGTGGAGGAGGATTCTGGGGGACATGGGTTGTGCTCCTTGTGAGGCAATTTTGTGTCCCAAATCCTGGGTCTGCTTGTAAAACAAACAAACCAAAAAAAAAAAAAAAAGTGCTGATCAATAAGGGAAACACATACTACAGCTTCTGTTCGATATGTGCTCTCAAAAGAGCTCCATGCCTCTATGTACAGAAATTGGGAGAAGGTGAGGTCAGGGGTATTTCAGGGTTCATCCTGGACATTCTGGACACCCAGGAGAGTGGAGACATTTTTATTAATCCAATGCCTGACACAGAAGAACACCCATGCTGCAGAGAATAGCCCAGGCATAAGTCGGAGGTAGCAGAAGGTCTGTCCCCATGCCCAGCGTCAGACAGACAGACAGTGGATGATATTTGTGAATATTATTAGAAGACCTACTAGCATGAGTATACAATGACACTCTAGCAACTTCAACAGCTTTTTTAACTGAGATCAAAAGTTTCTGAGATTATAGGAAGATGTCACAACACCTTTATGTTAACAGGGACAGTGACAAGAGCCATAGTAGCACAGACAGGATAACTGTACTGATGCAGACAGGGGCACACAGATCTAAATGTTAGCGTGCAGGGCCAGGAAGACTTCAGACAAGTGGATTTATTTTGTCAGGCCCAGATATAAATGAAAAGTTGAGGACACAGTGGGAGACAAATTGAGAGTGAAAGAATGAGTGACTTGCACACAGAGAGGTATGTTGAGGGGGAAACACACAGTGGGTAGACTGTCAGAAGGGATCAGTTTGAAAGAGGGCAAAAGAGAGAGGGGACAGAGAGGAGAGAGGGAAAATACACAAAGTTGCCTTGTGGGAGAAGAAGACACACAGAGACAAGGTTTGGTGGGAGAGACAGACACCAAAATACAGAGAGCTCAAGGGGCCGGGGGAGTTGTCTGATGGGGAGGAGAGACAGATAAGGTGGTGGGCCATAACATACCCAGAGAGAGCCTTGTGGCTACAGAACCCACACACAGGATGAACAGGAGACAGAGAATCAAAAACAGGCCAGTAGGAGGCTAGAGGAACCAACTAGGACACATTACACAATGGGATGTTTGTATGAGCACACACACTGCACCCCACCACAGACCTGCTTGTGGTTTTCAAATCAAGTCCTTGGGCTCTTTGTCTCGAGTACATTACAGGGCCAAGCAGTGGCCCTGATTTCTACAGGTTAGATTGAGACTTTACTGTGTGTGGCTTGTCATCCCTTTAGGAGTCTTGACCTGCCAGGCCAGGCCTTTGGACACACAGATGGATCAGGTCTACCAGACCCTGCAGTTTACCCTAGAAGGTCCATGGAGTCTCCAGTGCATACTATCAGTGGACACTCAGAACAGAATTTCTATTCCCAGAATTGTGATGGAAAAAGGAATAGCAAACATGGGCCAGGCCAATGAGCCCCAGTGTAGTCCATTGCCTGCTCTGATGTGGCTCTTCTCTCTGCCCACTGAAGGTGGACAGATTGCAAGCCTGGCTCACACCAGGGAAAGCTTGGGCAGAGTCCTCTCCGTGCCCAACATGTCACTGTGGAGTAGCACCCAGAAAAGGAAGAGGCCAAAAAGTGTGGGTGGGAATCAAACACAGGTGAAGGATGGAGAAGGTGCGAAGATGATTGCCCAAGGAGATATTTATCTTACACTGAGACTGGAACATAGTCCTATGGCCTCCAAGTCCTCACCTAGAGATCTGGCAGTGTTGAGTCCTAACATCCCAATGCTCATAGGGAAATTTGTAAAGTGGCTCCCTACAGGAGGGGCCAACCCCTCAAAACCCACAGCCCACCAGGAGTAAATCTTGTGGCCCCTTTGCTCTCTCTTACAGATGCTCCCCTGCCCTTTCCCAAAATACACAGGAAGCCTGATACACCTTTCCTGAACTGGCCCCTTCCAGCCTACACTATGAGTGGAAGTCCATTTTTCCCTGAGGGACTACTGACCAGCATGTTCACATGGGAGTCATTCATCCCATGATGTGCCATAATTCAGGGATCCTTTATTTGCAAAGTTGGCAGGGTAGAAGGCCAACACCTGGCTGCATGTCACCTGGGTAGAATGCCATGCTCTCCTAGCCTAGAATCCTCATCCTTGGAGGACCCTCTTACAAGGCCCACCACTGTCATGTGCCTCTAAGGCCAGAACATCTCTCACTACCTCTGCTTGGGCATGTCCAGAAATAAGGCAACACAGGTGGAAGGAGGCATGGGGACCCATGCCTCAGGGAAGGACCTGTCTATTCCCTCAGCTCTCCTTGGCACTATCCCCAGACATCGAAAGTCAAGAGCCCTTTTCCTCACTCACTCTGTTATTCTCCAATCCTACCAGCAGCTACATCACACTTGCACTTCTAGAGAAAAGCCACGGGGAATGCTGGCTTCATCACTTGGTGTGTGGGCTAGGGCAAAGGGTGAATGGACAGCCCCCCAAGGGAACAAATCCCACGCTGTACCAAGGTTCACATTTGCATTTCCTTGTGTCCTGTCAGGCCTGTGAGCCATCCCACCCTCTATTTCTTCCATTTTTTCCTTGACATTAGTGTTCACCAGCAATGCATGATGCCTGTCCAAAGGCCTTTGACTCCCAGTTCCCCATTTGCAAAGTCTGCAGAGGGTCAGTCCTCCATGTTTATCTTTGCCTCACCTACCCAAGCTACCCACCTAAGGCACAATGCCAGTTTCTGTGCACACTATGGTCCTGTTGGGCCTCTACTTTTTGATCTCCAAATTTGGGCCTCCACTTTAGGGTCCACACTCAGATTACACATGGATTCCCACGAAAAAATTCAAAAGTTCCAAGGGCAACTTGAGTCTGTGAATGACATGCAAACCATATGTTCTAGATGACCACATTCTTCCCTTGGGCATTCACACAATCCTGTGCCATTTGCCACTCCTTTCAAATATAGGTTCCAGGGCCCTCCACTTACCACCCCCATTTCTTGTCTGGACTCATGCATGGCCTGAATTAGAGGTTTGAGCATTAACAGGAAAAATACAGGAGAGGCTTATATTGCAACCTAAGATATGGATGAGTAGGCACAGCAAATCTGCCGTAAATCTGTGTGCAGTGGACATCTGTACAGGATTAGTGGGAGGGTGTGCAGGGAGCCCCACTGAATGAGTGGAAGGGGCACAGAGTGGCCTGAAATCCAGGAAACAACTATGGTGGGAAACAATACTCATGCAGCCCTACTTCCTTCTCAATGTTCCTGACTTCTTCCTAGTGGACTAGAGCTTCCCAGCCCTATGACATGGGGACTTTTGAGCTTTCCTTTCTCTTCTAACTACAAGGTGACCTGTTTTGACCACTAGAATAACTGTAGAGCCTCATCTTCTCCACTGTGCCCCAGACTCCAGCCAAGGACCTCTCTCTGCCCCAAACGTGCGGTGCTCACCTGACTTCCTTTCTCTTTCCTGTCATGACACATTACTCTCTGCGGTATGCAGTATAGGGGATTGAGCCACAGGTCCTCGATAATGATCTGGAAGCAAGAATAGGACAGGTTGTGCCCTCAAATAAGCCTATTTCCAAGAATCCTACCAAAGCACTCAGGTCACTACTAGTGATGACAAAGGGCCCCACCTCAGCAATCTTGTTAGATCCTGGGCAGCTGTGGTTTGACAACCAGCTGATGAAGCTCAGGACACTGGTGTCCTGCCTTGTGCTGGGAGCTTCATCGTCATCATCCAAGAAGCACTGGATGGAAGAGGAACAGGATGCCTTGTATCCTGGAGGAGAGGCAATTAGGGAAGGATTACGACCAGCCAGGGCACTCTCACTCCCCTCCCCCTAATATCCAAGCATCATATCCCACCAGTGATAGTAAGGAGATAATCCTTGGTTATCACTTCATTCCTGAAGTAGGGCTTCAGATGGAAGAAAAACTTCATCCTCTAGCAGTACTTTGGAATGACTTGCTTCTCCTGCCAGGGACCATTGGGGGCTGCCACAGAGAGGAAGAGAAATCTGTCCTGGGTATGTTGAGGGGGCAGATTGCTGGTGGTTGGGAGACTTTTCTTTCACAGTTTTTCCACTCAAATGCTACACCAACCACCCCTGCCCAGCCACATTCAGCCTCCCTGGCCTACCTCTAAACTTGTCATGTAAGCAAGCACATCTTCGTCTTGCTCTGTGATTATAGTCGATATCTGTGGGTGGTTCATTATCTTCCTCAAGTTAAGGAACTTTTCCTAGTCAGTTAAGGAGGAACTAGGCACTTTACCATGCAGCAAATCTGGAAAGCATTGACAGAGTGGGAGTGTGTGATTGGGGGAACCGCAAGGCTTTAGACCTTTGGTCTTTGTCCTCTCCATTTACTAACTATCGTGTTCCCTGCTTCCTCCATAGTGGATAGATCCTCTCTTCAACCAACCACTGAGCCCCACAGGCTGCCTGCCTCTACCTGGTGCTCCTAGAGACTCTTGGGCAACCAGGGAGAGTACATCCCTGCCCCTGGGCTGTATGTCTTAGATAGAAGAAGCTTGTGAGCCTAAGGACACTCTTTAGAAAGCAAGTGTCTTCCAGGGGACAGCACCTTGCACAACATTGGTCCAGCATTGAACCACCTTGGGTGTGGGTGGTGAACTCTTACAACCAGGCACAGCCTTTACATCACTTTCTTGGCAGTCTTCCCACTCACCTAAGGCCTTCCCCAGGAATCTTTCCTTCAAAGGTGTGTGGCCCCAAAAGGGCTCCTTTTGCTTCTCCTACTTTAGATAACCATTGCTCCCCGTTGTCTACCACAGGCTCACTCACGACCTGCAGGTCGCTAAAATCCGTCCACACTCTCAGCAAGTGGCTGAAGAGGGCCCTAGTGTCACCCAACCCTATTCCTGCTGTCTCTTCTGCCTTAGGCAGACTCATTTCCCCTCCTATGTGCTTCCCTTTCCTTCTGTCGCTGACCTTGTCCAGTGTCAGCCCTCAAGAAGGAATAGTAGTAAGGATATGGCTTTGGCCCCTAAGCCAGGAATGCTCTGGATGATGGCCCTTATGCACTCAAGATGTGCCTTCATCCGAATTTTTGCTTCAGTCAAGCATAGTCTATGTTGCCTTGGGCACTCACTCTGGTCAACTCCAGCTGGATCTCTTCCAAAGCCTCCATAGCAGGCTGTGGTCTGGGGGCCAAGCACTCCTCCACTGCCTGCCTGTTCCCCTCCTCCTCCTCCTGGCCATCATCTTCACCTTCACGCTCATTGTCCTGGGTCACCTGGGGCATCACCTGTCCTCACTCTATGACCTCCTCCATCTGCATGATCAGGTTCACTTCGGCCATCGCCATCTCTGACTCTGGCACCAGGAACTCCGCACCCTCTGGCTGTGCCTCCCTGAAGCTCTCTTGCACAGCCTGCTCCATCAACACCCTGGCTACCTCAGCCTGCCCACAAAACACCACCAGAAATTCCTACTTGGCACCTCTGTAAACACTGAAGCCCTGGGCCCTTACCCCTGCCAGCCCTTGAGCCTCCCCCTCCAAAAGGGCATTTCCCTGACCCGGGGAGGCCCAGCACCACATGGCCCTGCCTGGCCACCAGCCAGTCAAGTGGCACCTACTGTGGAGGGAGCAGAAGGGGACTTCAAAAGCTGAGGTTGCACACTCAGGCCAAACACACAGAAATTGTGGCTGCACACTCTCCCCCACCATCTCGGGCCTCAGTGGTATCTTCACCTTCCTTTCCCAGAGTGAGGGGCCAGAGGAACACAGGCTTTGCTTATGCGCACACACTGGCCTCTGGTGCCCAGCTTCGTCAATGGTTGGAACGCCTTAGGGCAGTGCCTTGACCTACACTTGACCTGCACTTTCTGGCACTTACAACAACACAGGGGTTCAGACTAATAACCCTGCAGGTTTGCTCTCTGGCAGTAGTGCAAGAAACAGCGTGTCCCAGTCCAGCACCTGCCCAACTCCTGCAGGCCTGCAGCCGGTGCTGCCACATGCTTTTGGCCTTGGTGACAATTTCAAGTGCACATCCACTCCTGGTCTCTCTTGGTGGATCCCTCACAGTGGTATGTCGAGGGGCAAGAGGGAACACGGAAAGCCTTTCATGACCTAAACCAGAAAGCTCAGCCAGCACTGTTTCATCCACTGTAGGATCGCATGAGCCTGAAGATTGCCTCTTAATCACCTGGCTGTCCTGAGGGCTTTGCTATATGAAGAGGACTTAGCTCCACAACCAACAGCACTACAAGGTCTGCCTAAGGCCTGGAGTCTAAGTCAAAGTTGCCAGTCAAAAAGATTCACAGCAGGCAATCCAGCAGGATCCCTCATTGCTCCTGTGCACAGCTCAGTACAGCCAATTCGCTGGAGGAGATATAAGTGAGGTGTAGGAGGATTTTGAGAGAACATGGGGCATGCTTCTTGCGAAACAACCGTGTCGCCCTTGCCTAGACCTGCCATTCAGAAAAACTGGTCCTAAACGGTAAGGGAAACACCTACTATAGCTTCTGCTCTAAAAAAGACCTGCATGCCTCTATCTATAGCAAGTGGGAGGAGGCCAGGTCAGGGTATTTCAGGGTTCATCCTGGACATTCTGGACACCCAGGAGATTCCAGAGATTCATTTTTAGGAATGCAACACCCGTAACAAAGGAGAGCCCTTGCTTCAGAGAATAGCTCATGCACAAGTCGGAGGTAGCAGAAGATCTGTCCCATGTCAAGCGTCAGGCAGACAGACAGGGGATGATGGAGTTTGACAGAGTGAAAAACAAAAGGTCAGCAAGGAGGAGAAAAGTAGAGAATGAGTAGGGTGGAAGAAAGTAGAAGGAAGATGAAAAAAGGGACACAGAGTAACTGGAGAGTCAGCTTCTCCCAGCAGGCTACAAGATGGGCACTCTAACCGTGGTTGGCTTTGACCCTGGGTGGCCACAAGAAAAGATGGTGACCAGACATCAACCTTCACAAGGGCCCACCATCGGGAACACTCATATACCCAGCTGGCTCCTGGAAATGGCAGTGGGTCATTCTGTGTGTCTCCTCTCATCCCAAGGCACTTCTACCTGCCTGCCTGTCTCATGCAGTGCTTTGAGGATTTGGGTAGAGGGGCCGGTGGCAACCTGGTTCTGAAACATCTTGACTAACACTTCCAATGTCTAGAAGAATAGCACTTAGGCAGTGGCATCTGGAGAGGGGTGGTGGTGTGGGTGTTTGTGGGCTAAGGCTGTGGAAAAGCACAACACACCCACACAATACTTATGGGAAATACACTTCAAACCCTTCGAAAGGAGGTACCTTCTACTGTGGGAATACCCCATTAGATCTTGATAGTGCAAGTCTGCTAGGATTTTATGTTTCTTCCAGCTGCATATTGTCAGGTCCACACATGTGGTGCATCATTCAGGCCCACATGTCCTGGCACCTGTATCCACCCACTGTTTCCACACAGGCATAGGGGATGCTGAGTAGATTTACCCTTAGACATTTCTGGTAACTGACCATCCTGGCTGGAGCTCTGCCTTGCCGGTGCCATCGTTCATGTGCCCTCCTGTTGGAGGGAGTGAGCTGGCTGATCCCTTCCTCATGCTGGATATTATATGACTACACTTCTACAGGCACAAGTAGAGAAACTGGCCTTCCATTTTTCAGGAAGAAAGGTGCATGAGACCCTGACAGTTTGGGGGGCAAGAAGCTCTCCCCTTGCATTCTTACCGAATAGCTCCACCTTGCTGCTTTATGCCTGTTCACTACAACAGGGTTGCACCACAAAGTACACACAGTTGAAACTATTGTTGCATTGCAGGTCCTTCTCCTCCCAGAAAAGCACCATGGGCAGGGCCTTCAGTTTTTCATCCTAGCTTTTTCCTTCAGAAGACCTTCATAATCATTGAACACCAAACCATGATCACCTAGACACTCCCTCGTGCCCTGCATGGCTATCAGCATCCCTCCGAACCTGTGCCCTTACTTTCCAGGATGCTGGTGACCACTACTGTGAACCAGCTTTCTGGAAACCCCCCACTGGATGGCCCAGAATGAACAACATCAGTAGGCTGTGTCAATATCTGACAGGGAATGTTGGGTTAACTGTGTACCTGCAGTCCATGGAAGCTAAAGGTTATTTGAAACTGTGAGTACTTCCAAGGAAATGTCCACCTCTCTCCTGAGAATGCATAACAAAAGTCAGAGACATAAGAACATTCCCCAACCAGGGGCTCCCCGGCTGCCTCCCCCAGGACCGTGACTGATGATTCTTCTACCTATAGCCCCTTAAATTTCTCTAAGCTGTATGGAATCTTCAAAAACTGCATCCTCCCAGGGTTATGCCACAGCAACTCCCTTTTCCTGAGTGTGAGAGAGAGGACTTTGTAGGCCATGTCCCAAAACTTAAAAGCAGTACTAGCTTGAGCATCCCCATGACAAAGTAGGAAATTCAACAGCTTGTTTAATTGAGATCAAAAAATTCCTTTCTGTGATTATAGGAGGATGTCACAGCACCTTTATGTTAACAGGGACACTGCCAAGAGACATGGAGGGCAGACAGGAGAAGGGCACACAGATGTGAAAGTCAGCATACAGGGCTAGGAAGTCTTCAGACTGGTGGATGTATTTTGTCAGGCCCAGCAATAGAAGGAAAGTTGAAGACATGTGGGAAACAAAGTGAGAGTGAAGGAATAAGTGACTTGCACACAGAGAGGTATGCTAAGGGGGAAACACACAATGACAGGGCTGTCAGCATGGTGGTAAGAGAGGAAGGGCTTGGTTGTAAAGAGAGGGAAAACTGAAGAGAGGACTGAGTGGAGAGCGAAAATTACACAAAGTTTCCTTGCCAGAGAAGGAGAAACACAGGGACAAGCTGCAGTGGGATAGACAGACATCAACTTACAGAGAGCTCAAGGGGCTGAGGGAGAAACAGAGAATAGTGTGCTGGGGAGGAGAGACAGATAAGGTGGTGGGCCAAATCAGACTCAGGGAGAGAAAGGGGGCCTTGAAGGAACAAAGAAACACAGAGGGAGGTGTGCTGAGACCTACAAACAGAGATCGTTATCAGGTAGAGAGAGTTCCAGAGGGTGCCTTGTGTCTACAGAACCCTCCCACAAGCAGGATGGCAAGGGGACAAACATACACAAAAAGGCCCCTGAGGGGATAGAGGCACCAATATGGACACACTATTCAATGGGTTGTTTGTATGAGAACACACACTCTGCACCCCACCTCAGACCTACCTGTGCCTTTAGAATTAAGTCCCTGGACCCTTTGTCTGGGGTGGCACTTCTATAGGGTAGAGACAAGAATTTTCTGTGTACAGTTTCTCATTCCTTCAGGAGTCTTGGCCTGTCTGGCCAGACTTTGGTCTCTGGGCACCCAGATGAATCCAGTCTACCAGACCTGACAGTTTACCCTAGAGGGTCCCTGGAGACTCATTGAAGTAGACCAGTGCATAGTATCTGTGGACACACGGAAAGCAGAAGCCATTCCCACTAACTGTGATTCAAAGAGGAATAGCAAACTTAGGCCAGGCCAAGGAGCCCCATTTTGGTCCACTGCCTGATCTGATGAGGCTCCTCTCTATGCCCCCTGATAGGTAGGAGTATCTTTCCAAGCTTGGCTTACAACAGGGGAAGCTTGGGCAGAGTAGCACTGAGGTTAGAAACAGAGGCCAACAAGTGTGGGTGGTAATCAAACACAGGTGAAGGAGGGAGAAGGTGGCATGATGATTGCCCAAGGAGATATTCCTCTTGCACTGAGACTGGGACAAATTCCTTTGGCCTCTTTTCCAAGTGCAAACCTGGAGCTCTGGCAGTCTTGAGCCTTTAACATCGCAATGCTCACTGGGGTCTTTGGGAATTGGCTCCCTGAGGTAGGGGCCCCTTTTCTCTCTCTCCTGGGTACTACACTACCCTTTCCCAAGATACCCAGTAAACATGAAGATCATTTCCTGCACTGGCCCCTCCCAGCCTAACACTAAGTCTGGATGTCCATCCTCATCCTGCGATGTGCCACAATTCAGGCATCCCTTTTTAGCAGAGGAGGCAGGGTAGAAGGCCTATGCCTGGCTCCATGTCAATTGGGCAGATGCCATGCTCTCTGGGCCTGGATCCATGAGTTGAAGGACCCTCTCACCCAGCCCCCCACTTTTGTATGCCTCTAAACACAGCCCCTCTCTCACCACCTCTGGTTGTGGGCATGTGTGTGACCAGACACAAGAACAGACATGTACAAGGAGGTGTGGGGACCCATGCCTCAGGAAAGGAACCACCTCTTCTCCGCAGCTTTCCTTCACACTACTTACAGACACAAAAGGCCAGCAGCCCTTTTCCTCACTTACCCTGTCACTCTCCAATCCTGCACCAACTACATCACACTTGCAGTTCTAGACAAAAGCTACCAGGAGTGCTGGTCTCGATGCTTGGCGTGCTGTCCAGGGTGAATGGACAGTCCCTCAAAGGAACAAGGTCCCATGCTATACCAAGGTTTATTTTTCTCTTTCTTTGTGTGCAGTTAGGCCTGTGAGTGATCCCAAACTCTATTTTTCCTGGGCAATTAGGGGTTGCAAGCGAGGCATGATGCCTGTCCAAAGGCCCTTTACTCTTAATTGTCCACATGCAAAGTCTGCAGAGGGTCAATCCTCCGGGCTTTATCTTTCCCTCACCTACCCAGGCTACCCACATCAGGCACAATGCCTGTCTCCATTAACACTATGATCCCATAAGGCCCAAGGCCTCCACTTTTGGGGCCAAATCAGTTTTCACATGAATTCCTAACAAAAGATTCAAAAGTTCCAAGTGCTTTTATTCATTCACTGGTTATCACCAGCCGTCAAATCCACACAGAGACACAGCGATACTTGGTAGACTTTATTGCCACTCCATATTAAGACATGTCTTCTGTGCATATTAAATTAACAACCATTCCTCTATTCTATCTCCTCATTGGGA
>CAUYRH010086277.1:0-24984 GCA_963574655.1 Perodicticus potto
TTTTTGCTGGTTATTAATTTTTGCCAAAATTTTTGTTTTTGTTTTTTGTTTTTTTTCATTTGTATTATTTATTTTTTAAATTTTTTTGGTTTTTTATAAAAAAAAAAAAAAAAAAAAAAAAAAAAAACAAAAAAAAACAAAAAAACGACACCCCAGCCTGTGCTTTATCATGTCAGTTCTACCAAAGTAATAAAGATACATTATTTTATCTACCTCTTACAACACTTCAAAATAGGCATTTAGAGTCAAGTCCAGGTCTATCTAGCTTAGAACTTGTTCTTTAACACTAAGCCTCCCAATTTTCCAGTGTATAGGATATTTAGTACGAAAGGGGATTTATGAGTGTGTTTATGAAACTCTGAGTGAGGCCAGGTGTGGTGGTTCACACCTGTAATTATAGCACTCTGGGAGGCTAGGGTGGATTGTCTGAGCACACAGGGAACACCCTGAGCCAGAGTGACACCTCATCTCTAAAAAAAAATAGCCATGCAAAAATAAATAAATAAATAAATAAATAAATAAATAAATAATTAGCCAGGCATTGTGGCGGGCACCTGTAGTCCCAGCTACCTGGGAGGCTGAGGCAAGAGAATCACTTTAGCCCAAGAGTTTGAGGTTGCTGTGAGCTGTGATGCCACAGCACTGGACCGAGGGCAACAAAATAAGACTGTCTCAAAAAAAAAAAAAAAAAAGAAACTCTAAATCACCAATGTACTAAATTATTAATTAAGATAATATACTGGCCACCAAGAGAAGTGTTTGACTAAAGCACAGAAGTCCTATCTCACAGGGAAATAGGCCAAAAGGACTTGGGGGTGAGATTCTCCTGAATGAAAAGTTCTTTTAAAGTTCACAGCAAAAGTACTTGTGATCTGGCCAACTGTCCTCATGTCTGTCAATGAGAATGCAAAGTCTTATTTTTGTGTTTGGGACATACAAGTTATTTCTGTGATGAACACCTTTCCTCAACAATAGAATTCCTCCTTCCCTTTTACCCTTATCATCTACCTAAGTATCTTATAGTCTTTTTTTATCTCCCATGTCCTCTTGATTAGTAGACATATATTTGCTTCTCCTGTGAGTTTAAGATGGAATTCGCGACCAGAGAGGAAATATACTTTAAATAAATTTAACCCGTTTTCTCCTTAATGCTTTCTCTAGTTCTCATGTGTTTACATGCAAAATCAAAACATTGAGAGGATCCAAAAGAAATGCATTTACCTTTAAGAGATAATTTAAACTTAAAATGTGCATTATGGAAAGAAAATGCAGCACTGTAGAAGGGGTATAACAGAAAATGAACACAGGAATATGAAATCTACTGAGGCAAAATAAAAGGAAAAGACACGATTAGAGACCAAAAACCCAGGGTTTGACCTTCTAATGAAAAAATCTTTTGAAGCATTCCAGTTGTTTATTATACATGAAGCACTGAGAAAATGATGAATGCTGTCAAGAATATATTGGGCCCAGGCTCGGCGCCTGTGGCTCAACAGGCTAAGGTGCCAGCCACGTACACCTGAGCTGCCGGGTTCGAATCCAGCCCGGGCCCACCAATCAACAATGACTGCTGCAACCAAAAAATGGCAGGGCGCCTGTAGTCCCAGCTACTTGGGAGGCAGAGGCAGAAGACTCGCTTGAGCCCAGGAATTGGAGGTTGCTGTGAGCTGTGATGCCACAGCACTCTATCCAGGGTGATAACTTGAGGCTCTGTCTCCAAAAAAAAAAAAAAAAAAAAGTGCATTATGGAAAGAAAATGCAGCACTGTAAAAGGGAGTATAACAGAAAATGAACACAGGATTATGAATCTACTGAGGCAAGATAAAAGGAAAAGACAGGATTAGAGACCAAAAACCCAGGGTTTGATCTTCTAAAGGAAAAATCTTTTGAAGCATTCCAGTTGTTTATTATACATGAAGCACTGAGAAAATGATGAATGCTGTCAAGAATATACTGGGCCCAGGCTTGGCGCCTGTGGCTCAACGGGCTAAGGCGCCAGCCACGTACACCTGAGCTGGCGGGTTTGAATACAGCCCGGGCCTGCCAAACAACAATGACGGCTACAACCAAAAAATGGCCAGGTGTGGCGGGCGCCTGTAGTCCCAGCCACTTGGGAGGTGGAGGCAAGAGACTCACTTGAGCCCAGGAATTGGAGGTTGCTATGAGCTGTGATGCTACAGCACTCTATCCAGGGTGACAGCTTGATGCTCTGTCTCAAAAAAAAAAAAAATATATTGGGCCCTAATCTTAGGACGTTTATAAATCAAGAAAGATAAAAATAGGTGAAAGTATATATCTCTTCCATCTGAGCCCTGAATTCAATTTAGGGAATATGAGACAATTTCAGAAACTACAACAATGCAGTAGGGAAGTGCCTAAATAATGTGCTGAGGCTGGAAATAGTACAAGTCTGGTTTGTGGTAAGGAAAAATAAAAGTCACTGCTAAAGAATGCAGCTTGTCACCAAAAGCTGTATTTTTTCCTCCAGTAGGAAATAAGATCCAGCTCTTCTGATCTCTCCTTATAGCCTTACAAGCTGCTGCTGGCACCACCCCCTCCCCAGCTGCACTCTCCTACTGGGAATGTTTACTCTGAATTTTGCCAGACTGACACGTAAAGCTATAAAATGGAGGATTTGGAATAGTTGGTCTCAATGTATATTCTAGTTCTAATCTTGACAAAAACAAAATAACAAAATTATAGATCAGCATTTATGCAGGAACAATTACACACACAAAGGAATAAAGAGGCTCACATCGCATCTATGATCCTGAGAAATGACATTTTATATTTAATGAGACAGCACATATATACAAATCGTAGTGGCCTGCACGGAAAAGTACACTGCTTCCAAGAAAATGGGTTAAGGTTTGTTTTCTTTGCTTAAGGAAATGAAAAGGTTGGTTTAATTTTCTCACATAAATACTCACTGAGCACTTAGATCACAAGGTACACCTAACTGGAAAATTGGTAGGCATTATTACTACAAGCATGCAGCATGAGGAATCATTAGATGAGATTATTCATCCTTAAAAAGCTTGGAAACAAAACAAAACAAAAAATAAATTAAAAAAAGCTTGGAAACAGCTAAAAATCAAGGTCACTTTGAGCCTGGGCACCATTTGTCTTTACTGAATGACCAAATCACACTGCACATATTTTCTAGGCAAAAGGGATATAGTGGTAACCAAGACAGTAAACATAGCTGCCCTTATAAAGCTTGATACAGAGGCAGTAAAGAAGCAAAAATAACCCTCAATGAATCCCCAACAATAAAAAAAAAAAAAAGTAAAAAAATAACACCTCGTGCACCTGCTGACTGTCCCTAAATTGCCATTACCTGACAACTGAGACAGTCCCATATTGCAGTAGACCCACAGGCTAATCAACATTTGATAACTTGTATATCCTGGTTGATAAAGGGGTTTAACCAATCACATTTTTCTTCTATTACGACTTAGAAATAGGACAGTGAACTAATTGACCTGAAAGGCCGAAGACCAGCCAATAAAAGGCATGTGCTGCTAGGTCCAGTAGCTCACGCCTGTAATCCCAGCACTCTGGGAGGCCAAGATGTGCGGAATGCCTGCACTCCGAAGTTCAAGACCAGCCTGAACCAGAGCGAGAGCCCATCTCTAAAAAACAGGTGGGCGTTGTAGTGGGTGCCTGTAGTCCCAGATACTTGGGAGTTAGAGGCAAGAGAATCACCTGAGCCCAAGAGTCAGAGGTTGCTGTGAGTTATGACCCCATGGCACTCTACCAAGGACAAGAAAGTAAGACTGTCTCCCCAAAAATAAAAAATAGGCTCAGGGCCCATAGCACAGTGGTTATGGCACCAGTCACATATACCCAGGCTGGTGGGTTCGAACTCAGCCCGGGCCTGCTAAACAATAATGACAACTGCAACAACAACAAAAAAATAGGCAGGCATTGCGGCAGGCACCTATAGTCCCAACTACTTGGGAGGCTGAGGCAAGAGAATTGCCTAAGCCCAGGAGTTGGAAGTTGCTGTGAGCTGTGATGCTACAGCACTCTACCGAGGGCAATAAAGTGAGAATCTCTCTCTACAAAAAAAAAAAAAGAATATACATTTGACTCAGCACCTATACCTCAGTGGTTAGGGCACCGGCCGCACACTGGGGCTGGCAGGTTCAAACCCAGCCCAGGCCTGCTAAAAAACCATGACAACTACCGCAAAAAAAAAAAAGAAAAGAAAAGAAAGAAAGAAAGAAAAATAGCCAGGTGTTGTGGTAGGCACCTGTAGTCCTAGCTACTTGGGAGACTGAGGCAAGTGAATTGCTTAAGCCCAAGAGTTAGAGGTCGCTGTGAGCTATGATGGGATATTACTCTACAGAGGGTGACACACTGAGACTCTGTCCTCCTCCCCCCACCCAAAAAAGAATATACATTTCAATAATTTTTCTTGTGGCTGGGTGCAGTGGCTCACGCCTGTAATCCTAGCACTCTGGGAGGCTGAGGCGGGTGGATTGCCTGAGCTCACGAGTTCGAGAACAGCCTGAGCAAAAGCGAGACCCTGTCTCTAATAAAAAATAGAAGAACTGAGGGATGCGGATCGTTTGAGCCCAAGTTAGAGGATGCTGTGAGCTATGACCTCGGTACTCTACCGAGGGTGACAAAGCGAGATACTGTCTCAAAAAGAAAAATAATAGGCTCGGCGCCTGTGGCTCAACAGGCTAGGGCACCAGCCACGTACACCTGAGCTGGCAGGTTTGAATCCAGCCCGAACCCACCAAACAACAATGACGGCTACAACCAAAAAATAGCCGGGCGTTGTGGCGGGCACCTGTAATCCCAGCTGCTTGGGAGGCGGAGGCAGGAGACTCGCTTGAGCCCAGGAATTGGAGGTTGCTATGAGCTGTGATGCCACAGCACTCTATCCAGGGTGACAGCTTGAGGTTCTGTCTCAAAAAAAAAAACAAAAAACAAAACCAGAGTCAGAAAATAATAGATAGCCATTGAGGTATTATGAAGAGTTTTTTAAAAAGGTACTAATTCCAAAAAGAACATGTCTACAGTAGCCAAGGGCTGGCTTTGAGTATAGGAAGTCTGGTATTACCTTCACTATTCTAAGCTTTTTAACAGATGCCCTAGTCCCTTTTTTACTGGTTTTATTTTTAACCTGGAAGCCGAGATTCACGTTTTCTTAGATTCACGTTTTCTTGAATCCCTGCTCCTTCCTTTAAAAATACTTTAAGAACTAAGACCAACATCACAAAATTTCGTCCAGTAACTACTGAACGTTTTAAGAATGTTGCAGCCAGGCATGGTGGCTCACGCCTGTTATCCCAGCACTGTGGGAGGCTGAGGTGGGAGGATTGCTGAGCTCAGGAGTTGGAGGCTTGTCTGAATGAGATTGAGACCCCAATTCATGAAAAAAAATGGAAAAACCCAGCCTGGCGCAGCGGCAAGCACCTGTAATCCCGGCGGCCTCAGAGGCTGAGGCAGCAGGATGCCTGCAGCTGGAGTCTGAGGTTGCAGTGAGCTACAACGCCACACTGCACTCTGCTCAGGGCACAGGAATTGTTTGTTGCAAAGTAACACTTTAGGACTTATGTTTCTTCTGTTCTAATAACTTTTGGATCTAAATGGGAAACCTGCCCATTAAATTTTCACATAATTAATAAACATTCTTATTGTAAAAAACACTGAAAACTTTTCAAAAGTATTTCAGCATTGAGGAAATACAGCATTATTGTAAGATAAAAGGTCTCTTTTTATAACACCTTTGAGATAAAATCCACATATAATTCCTGCCGTTAACATCCCCACTTTAAGGGTTTCTAGTACATTCACATTGTTATGCAGCCACCACTAATCAATATTTGCTTTACTACCCTCAAAAGAAGCCATGTACGTATCAGCATCAACATCCCATTCGTGCCCCACCCTCAACCCCCTGTGCCAAATTCCTCCGCCTTTGGCAGCTACTAATCTGCTTTCGGTCCATACAGATTTCCTATTCTGGACATTTCATATCATGGTATTACTCAGATGTTCTGGGTTCTCCTCCAGACCACTATAATAAAGCAAGCCACGCGAATGTTTTAGTTTCCCAGTGCATACAAAACTTGTGTTTAAGACAGGAACAGTGGCTCATGTCTGTAATTCTAGCGTTCTGGAAGGCTGAGGCGGCCCTTGAACATAGGAGTTCAAGACCAACCTGAGCAAAAGTGAGACCCTGTGTCTACTATAAACAGAAAAAATTAGCAGGGTGCTGTGGGGGGCACGTGTAATCTCAGCTATTCAGGGAGGCTGAGGCAAAACTGCTTGAATTAAAGAGTTTGATGTTGCTGTGAGTTAGGCTGATTCCATGCACTTTAGCCTGGCTAATAGAGTAAGACTCTGGCTCAAAAAAACCAAAACCAAAACCAGTTATTTCTAAACATGCTAACGATCTTCTGAACTTTTAGCAAGTCATAATCTCTTTGCTTGTGGAGGGTCTTGCCTCCATATTGACAAGCTGTAGGTTGCTGAGGGTTGGGGTAGCTATGGAAATTTTGTAAAATAAGGCAATATGATGATGTTTGCTGCATTGACTGACTTCCTTTCATGGCAGATTTCTCTGTAATAAGTGATTCTGTTTGAAAGCATTTTACCCACAGTAGAACTAATTTTATTTTTAATTATTAATTTATTACCTTTTTTTTTTTTTTTGTAGAGACAGAGTCTTACTTTATTGCTCTTGGTAGAATGCCGTGGCAACAAACCTCACAGCAACCTCCAGCACTTGGGTTTAGGTGATTCTCTTGCCTCATCCTCCTGAGTAGCTGGGACTACAGGCGCCCGCCACAACACCTGGCTATTTTTCAAGATGGCGTCTTCCTCCTGCTCAGGCTGGTCTTGAACTCATGAGCTCAGGCAATCCACCTGCCTTGGTCTCCCAGAGTGGTAGGATTACAGGCGTGAGCCACCTCACCCAGCCTTCTTTCTTGATGGTGTGCTTTTGAAGCACAAGTTTTGATAATATCCATCTGTTTTTGTTACTTGTACTTTCAATATTATGTCTAAGAAGGCTTCTTTCATATTCAAGTTTATGAGTACTTACCCCTTTATTTTTTTTTTTGGAGACAGAGCCTCAAGCTGTCACCCTGGATAGAGTGCTGTGGCATCACAGCTCACAGCAACCTCCAATTCCTGGGCTCAAGCGAGTCTCTTGCCTCCGCCTCCCAAGTGGCTGGGACTACAGGCGCCCGCCACAACGCCTGGCCATTTTTTGGTTGCGGCTGTCATTGTTGTTTGGCGGGCCTGGGCTGGATTCGAACCCGCCAGCTCAGATGTATGTGGCTGGCGCCTTAGCCCATTGAGCCACAGGCGCTACACCTTACCCCTTTATTTTTAAAAGTGTTAGTTTTAGCTCTTACATTTCTCTGTAAATTTTTGTCTATGGAACGAAAAGGGTCCGATTTTATTTAATAAGTGGTTATACAGCTGTCCCAGCATTAACATGTAAAAACATTGTTTTGTAAAGCCCTATATTTAAATATGAAATTTGTCATAAAAGAGGCTCGGCGCCTGTGGAAGACTGCTTATCTGAAGCAACCTGGGGTCTCTTGAGGATACCTGAAAGTAGCTCAACTAAATAGGTTTTCTATACCCTATACTCAGATCAGCTGCTACAACTTTCACATCAGGGTTCCTATTTTCTAATGCACTATTCAAGTAAACCAATAATACCCCTGAATCTCAATGTTGGGACTATACTAAATCACAGTAAAATGCTCCTATCTAGACCACGCGTCAGGTCCAATGTAAGTCTGGGGTGGAAAACTGGGCTTAGGCTTCAAGATTTCTCCTCGGGCTGGGAGTGGTGGCTCACGCCTGTAATGCTAGCACTCTGGGAAATGGAGGCAGAGTATTGTCTGAGCTCATGAGTTTGAGACCCCACCCCCACCCCCAGTGTCTAAAAATAGCTGGGCATTGTGGCAGGCTCCTGTAGTCCCAGCTACTCAGGAGGCTGAGGTAAGACAATCATTTGAGCCCAAGAGTTTGAGGTTCCTGTGAGCTGTGATGACATAGCACTCTACCGAGAGATACAAAGTGAGACTCAGTCTCAAAAAAAAAAAAAAAAGGCCAAGCACAGTGGCTCACACTTGTAATCCCAGAACTCTGGGAGGCCAAGGCGGGTGGATTGCTTAAAAATTACAAGTTCGAGGCAGACAGCCCTCAGAATGGGAGAAAACGTCTATGTATCTTTTATCGAACTAATCTCTGGCGTGTGTACAGGCATCTGTTTATAATCTACCATAGATCTGTTTCTCTCTGTATATACAATACACCTGTCACTCTATCATCTATGCATAATCTGCCGACCCATGTCTTCCATTTATCTACTGTACTTTGAACAATCTGTTGCTTATCTATTACTATCTGTAATGTGCCATAGCCCTTCCTATCACCTGTATAATTGTCATCTCTCTACCACCTACCTAGCTGTCTAAGTACTATCCATCTATCTATTATCTATCTGACCTAGCTAATCTGTCCACCACATACCTGCTTATCTCTCTGTACTGTATCATAGCTTGCTCTCTGTTTACTACACAGCTGTCTCTCTATCCATCTGTCACTTACCTATCGCCCATGCGATGGCCATCATCCATCTACTGTCTACGTATCTATGTATCCACTCATCTACATGTTTACCATCCTTCTATCCACCAATCTCTCTCATCTCTCTTCTACGTACACCAGACTGGCCTCATTTTCTTTTTTCTGTAGAGACCAGGTCTCACTATGTTATCCAGGCTGGCCTCCAACTCCTGGACTCAAGCGATCCTCCTGCCTCAGCCTCCCAAAGTGCTGGCACTGAAAGTGTACACTACCACACTGAGCCTCTTTTTTTTTTTTTGATACAGAGTCTCACTATGTCACCCTCAGTAGAGTAGAGTATCATGGCGTCACAGCCCACAGCAACCTCAAGCTCTTGGGCTCAAGCAATTCTCTTGCCTCAGCCTCCCAAGTAGCCGGGACTACAGGCGCCCTCCACAACACCCAGCTATTTGTCGTTGCAGTTGTCATTGTTGAATAGCAGGACCAGGCTGGGTTCGAACCTGCCAGCCTCAGTAACGTAACCACTGTACTATAGGCACCAAGCCACTCTCATTTTTTAAAAATTTTTTGCATATACATGTGTTTATTAGGTTTCTGCTTTTTGCCTTCACAGGAATAAAAAGGCTTAAAATTTAATAACGATAACAATGTTTAAGATAAGGACTAGAAACAAAAACCTTGTAAAGAATGAACAAAGACACATACATTCAAAAAAGAAATCAGATGATTGCTGCACTGAAATATTAAGCAATAATAATAATAATGATGCGAAGAAAGTAACATTCACATTGCCAGATAAGAGTATGTCTATTATAGAGTGCTTTGACTCTGAGGCTTGGTATGGAGTCATCAGTTGACTTCTTCTTTTTTTCCCAAAGTCTCAAAAAATAGATAACAAATATTTATAAATAAAAGTAAAAGATAATTTCAAAAAACAGATCATGCTACATCTTATAGACAATAGAAAAAGAAGAACTACTTCAAAATCATTCTACTTAATTTAATGAGTGTTTTTATTCTACTTTTTAAATCCGCAGACTAGACATCATCATCATTGTTTTATCCAAACAATATGTGCTCATACTGACTTTTATATTTACCAATTTGCATGTTTTCATTTGTTCTTGCATCTCAGATCTCTTATTGGGATCATTTTCTTTTTCTATGAAATACACATTTCCAAACTGCCTTTACAGTTTATCTGTGGATGAAAACCCACATTTTTATTTATCTGAAAATAGCTTTCTTTTTCTTTAACTCTGAAAGACAGTTTCATTATAGATAGAGTATCATGAATAGATCTTTGCTCGATTTAGTTTCAGCACTTTAAAAATATCACTTTATGGTCTTTTAGCTTCCATTGGTGCTGTTAAGAAGATAGCTATAAGTATCTGTTTTGTTTTTTTGTTTTTGTTTTTGTTTTTTGTCAGTGACTTGTCTTTTTGGTCCAGTTTCTTTTTAGCTTTTATTTGTACATGATTTTGCAGTTTCCCTGTGTTATTTCTAGATATGGATTTTCCTTTACTTATTCCATTTCAAATTTCCAGGGTGTCTTGAAACGGAGATTTGGCCTTTTCCTATTCTTAAAATACTAAGCCATTTTTGGCTTTGAACATTGGTTTCCATTCCTTCCCTTGTATTCTTCTGTAATTCTCATTAAACATGTTTGACTCCACATTTCTCATCCCTTTGTCCTTGTTTGCTGTGTTCTATGTAATGTCTTAAGCTTAAGCTCTTATTCTGTCTTCAGCTATGTCTTACCTGATATTTAAATCATCCAATATCCCTTAAATATTGATATTAAGATAATATCAATATTAAACCATGATATTATTTCAACCTTACAAGCTTTATTTGACTCATTTTTACACCTTCTTAGTGATTTAAATAGTCTATTTTCCCATAATCATATTTCAATCCCTTTTCTTTTCACTTTTCCTTGCCATTCCTATCTTATGTTCTACCTCTCCCACTTACTAAAGGCACCTCAACTATCCTGGTCTTCTGTGCCATGCAGACTCCTACCTCAAACTCTAGCCCTTGCTGATTCCTCTGCAGAATTCTTCTACCTGACTTTCCAAAATACACAAGACTTACTTCCTCCCCTCTTTCAAGTTTCTGGTCAAATGTCTCCTCACACACATTCCACATACCCACTCCCTGCTTCATGTCTCTTGGCAGCACCTTCTCCCTCTAAATCTATATAGTGGATTTATTTAACTTGAAAATAAACATTTAAAGGCAGAAATGCTTTCCAGTTTTTCTATTGTTCTATCTCCAGTACCTGGAATAATGCCTGACACATAGTGGACACAAGATAAGTATTTGTGAATCAATATTAAATACATTCATTTTATCTGTTTTGTCTAAAAATTTTAGTTCCTGCTTTAATTCATGATGTCTCTTTTTCCTTCAGTGTTTTATGATATCTGTGCTCAAGTTCCTTGGATTTATGATGTAACTTTTTTGAGGCTTATGTTGAAGGTATGTTAGCCAGAGAAGAGTTATATTTGCTTCTGTGAAACATTTAGGATTACAGTAAATTCATGGTCTCTGTTAAATAATTTATTTGTTTAAAGTTCTTCAGACCACACACAATATACTGGCTATATAAACGAAAACTGTCAGAAAAGCAAATAATGGAATACTTTAACATAGCTCTTTCAGGACACATTTTGAAGTCAAAAAGTAAGGAAGGAAGGATATAAATTAATTTTTACATATGTAAGAACTTACTCAATAGAAAAATATATTTATTTTTATTTCAAAAGTAAATCAACTACTAGGCCCCCCCAAAAACCTTCTTAAAATGTTTAAAGTAGGAATTGTAGAAATCACATTCAATCATAAGCTTAATAATAATAATTTCAACTACTTGTAAATTAATAAACACTCCTAGATAACCTTCAAATCAAAGATTAATTACAACTGAAGCTTCAAATTACCTAGAAATCCATAAAATAAGAACATTTATAACAAAACCTATGGGACAGAGCAAAAGCATACTTAGAAAAATTTATATCCTTGAATAGTTTCAAAGGCTAAAATTAGTGATACTCAGGTTCATCTTAATGAATAAGAAAAATAGCAATAAAATTAAATGGACTTAGAAAGAGAGAAAATATAGAAGAAAGGAGAAAAGACAAACAAAATCAAAGCTTCATTTTTTGAGAAGGCCAATAAAAAAAGGTAATCCTTTATAGAGGAAGAGGAAAAAATAATTTGAGATAAAAGAATATGAAATAAGACATAACCACAGACACAAATAGGACAAAATAGTCAGAAAAGAACATTCTGTGCAAGTTGATGACAGAATTTTTAATTTCCTAGAAAATCTCAATTAAAAAATTGATCAGAGAAGTTACAATGGACAACTGAAAATAGCTGGGAAGAACTGGAGAAGAAGAGTCCTCTTTTAGAATACAATTTTCAACACAATAAAGTCCAGCAACTTTTAGGAATAAAGAACACCCAGAGGCTTCAGAGCATTAGCAAAATAAACCACTCCAGAGAAAGAGTGACCCCTACTCTTCTCTTAAACATAGTGTAAATTCAATATTAGGATAACTGGGCCCAAGATTGCAACATCACATTTAATCTTCTTGTGAGCCCTGGATTCCAGATCTAGCTCTAGGACAGATTAATTGAAAGATGCTAAGAAGACAACGGTCTATAAGGATGATGAGTTTCTTTGGAATCAGTATGCAGGACAAGTTAGTAGTGCGTTCAGGTAAATCTGGGAGGCTGAGCCCTCTTGGTTCCAAGGTCTCATTTGAAAAATCCAACAGTTTCTCAAGATGTGCAAATCATCAAATCTAGCCTTGTCAAACCCTGCATTCCTGAGCATTGTTGGTGTTGGCCATTTCTCGGGGAAGTGTCAACATCATGTTCCCATGATTACTGCTCAGATGGAAATGTTTAAAAACTCATGAAAGGAGAAATTAATGATAATGCAGTCTCCAAGGTCAGAGTCACGCATTTCGGTAAAATTTACTTCCTTCCAAAACAAAAAGTGACATTGAACCACAGTTTCTGGTGGGGGAGAGGGTGGGAGGAGTAAATTAATGAGCATGTTCAGAGGAAGGAGCTGCAGAGATTGTGTCTGATGGGGAAATGTTTTTTTTTTTCTTGACTACAGTCTCACCATTGAACCGTGAAATTTGTATTATTGGGCATTGCAGTCGAGTGAGATCTTGCAGCTGAGAATCCAGTTAAACTGTGCCCAGAGTCTTGACCTACAGAAAGTGGGAGACAATAAATATGTGTGTCATTTTCATTTCAAGCTGTTGAATTTGTGATAATTTGTTATGCAGAAATATAAAACCAAAACTAACTCTCTTCACATTGTTCTCACTGCCTACCCAGCTTCCCATCTCCATTCTTTTCCCTCCAGATGGACAATTTCTACCACTTTTTAAAACTCAGTTCAAATATCATCTATCTCTTCCAAGAACCCTTCCTTTTTTTTTTTGAGACAGAGCTTCAAGCTTTCGCCCTGAGTAGAGGACCATGGCATCACTGCTCACAGCAACCTCCAACTCCTGGGCTCAAGCGATTCTCCTGCCTCTGCCTCCCAAGTAGCTGGGACTAAAGGCGCCCGCCACAACACCTGGCCATGTTTTGGTTGCAGCTGTCATTGTTTGGTGGGCAGGGCTATATTCGAACCCACCAGCTCAGGTGTATGTGGCTGACGCCTTAGCCACTTGAGCCACAGGCGCCGAGCTAAGAACCCTTCTCTTAACTCTCCTCCACCCCTCTCCTTAGCCTCCCTAATATCTGGGGATATCTATTATTATACCTATATATTACACATACATTTGAATCATCATCACCACAGATATTTGCTCCCATCTGTGCCCCATTAGGCAAGAGACTATGTCTCTGTCGTATTTCTAATCTCAATGTCAAGCACAATGCCTGCTGCATAGTGAACATTCAATAAATGTGGTATAGTGGGTGTACATCTAAGCTCCCAAATTTCTTATTTTGAATAAATCAATGTAATTACCAATTTTAGGCCCCTTCTTCACCAAGCTAGAAGAAAATGAGCCTTTCGTCCTTTCTTAGTTTTTCTTCCCCCTTCCTAGAAGTCATCTCAAAGTTCAGGATCACACGATATGCCAAAGCACTATGTGTAGGGGGCTCAGTCGGTCACCTCTCTGTCCTAGTGACTGACAAGATACCTGCTGTCCCTGCCACATAGCTGCTTCAGACACCTCTGCAGCAGGCTTGGGATGTAGGAATTAGATGTATCACCCAATCATTCTTCTCTGAAGACTTGTCTCACCCTGGGGAGCCCCTACAGAGAGCAGAGCCTGGATCTTCCCCTCCAGGAAGACAGTTCGCCCTCACTTCTCTCTCCCTCTAGCCAAGGCCATCTCCTTCTCTTCTAGAGGTGGGGCCACTTCTCCAAGACTTACTCTCTAGATAATATAGTCCTCTTTGCCTTTTTAGCTCCTCAGCAAACCCTCTACCCTCCCAAGGTCTTAGACTTTAAAAGAGAAAAAGCCAGAAATCTATACCGGCTTCCTCTGCTTTCAGCCCTAAGGAGAATCTTGCCCAAGGCAATGGAGTACAGGTCACCTTCCTTCTCAGATAGGAGGAAAGCAAAGTAAAGAAACTGCAGGAATACACATCTCAGAATAACCAATCTCTCTTTGGGGTTGACTATGTTAATTAACTGATTGACAAAATGAAAGAAGGAATGATCAAAATGTGAAGCATCTAGGCAGACAGAGTGTGAGTAGCCAGTAGAGTATCAGCCATCCATCCTAGGGGGAGAGAAGGTGATCTGTTGGTGGCCAACAGATCACCTCCTCTCCTGAATGGAGGAGGAAGAACAGGAATGACGCAGGCAGGTGAACTCCACAGATAATTTTGAAACCTTCAGTGTAGGTCACCAATTTTAAACTATTGTACTTCAAACCTTTCTCTAAAGCTACTACAGACTGATGTAAATTTCACCTTCTGTGGGACACTTTCTAGGCCCACTTGACTTTAGCTCGCCTGAGACAACAATCCTAGCACCCATCTGGCCTCTTCTCTCAAGAGTCAGGACTCTGTGCTCTTCTGCCCCAAGTCTTCTCCTAATACTTAGAGGACCTTCCCAGATGTAAAGTGGAGTTAATACTCCCCAGGCAACCCTCCGCTTATGGGTCATAGGAGTTAGGGGACAAATGTTCCAGGCTTCTGAATTCAAAAGGTGCATTCCACACAGTTCTTCAGGGGATCCCCAGGGAACAGAGCCTTGGTTACTCATAGTGGTAATCAGAACAATTGCATACTCTTTTCCGGTTTTTTCCTCCTTCTCCAATTCACGTCTAACACTCTGGCTTCCAGGAAGCACAAGACAATCCTCTGTCCAGAGCACCTTTTCTGGAGGAGATGCTGGAATGTGAGTATATATCAAAAGGTGAGTAGCAGGTTGAACAGAGGGGATGGCAAAGAGAAATAGTAACTACAGTAAGAAAATTGGAAAATCACCTACAGAGCTGCCCTAGTGAAAAGGCTATAAATTGGCCTGTGAGAGTTCACCTGTGCAATGTCTAAGCCGAGTTCAAGAGGAGGAGCATGCTGCTTCCAGGAGAGTACTGACAGACCGCTGGCCTCGGTGCACAGTGCACAGGGAGAGAGCAAGCTCAGGCTGTGATGGTGCCACTGGAGCAACAGGAAGGCAGATGCCTGGCCACACCGTGACCTCACCTCACTCTTAAAGTGGAGCAGCGGGAGAAGAGTGCTGAGGCAGCGCTCTGGGAAGAGGAACGCTGCAGCATCAGCTAAGAGGTGTAAGCATTAAGGCCGCTGGGAAAGATTAGAGCATCTAGAGCAAGTCAGTGAGGTCACAGTCAAGGAAGGGGGGAGAAAGGGAGAAAGTCAGGCGGATCCAGAGCCCCTCCAGGCTTCTCAACACAAGCCGATGAGCTGAACTTATGCAAGTCGGGTTTCCCAGACCCTATCACCTGAGGGCCTAAATGGGCATGTGTTAAGAGACAGAACCTCCATCTTGCCCCCAACTGCTCTTGCAGGAGTTCCAGTCCCCAACAAAGGTTCCAAATTCCTTCTGCCCAATGGGTCGAGCATGTGCTTTGCAATAAGCCCTGGCATCTGCCTCATAGAAACTGTCTTTTTTTCTCTCTTGTTCTGACCACTGTGCCAACCAAGGCTGTAAAGCTATGGGAAGACCAGAGCACCACACTCTGTTATTGGTCCTGGGGGTCACCACCACGCTGCCTTCCACCAAGCCCAGCCTGCACCACGGCAGGGCCTGCTAAGTGCCAGTAAGTGTTCTGTCATCCTGCACACCTAGGAAGTGTCACCGCTTCTATCAGAGCCCACTTCTGCCTCCTCCTTGGGGTATATCACTGCCTTTGAGAAGGTTCCAAGAACTCCTGTGCTGGAGAAAAGCCCCCCATGGAGTCATTTCCACCCTCTGCAGTATGCTGTTCTCCTCAAGGCATTAAAGCATGGCAGTGGCCAGATCAACAGAGAAAGCTTTCTTTCTCCATTCGTTATTTTCCATTTGGTTGTAGGTATAAGGATAATAATAGTGCCTAATACATGCATATTGAGTTGGGGTTTTTTTGTTTGTTTTTTTGGTGTTTTTTTTTTTTTTGCTCAACATATTGAGTTTTTCATTTAAACCAGTGTGCTGGTCACACAACAGTAGCCTTCTGAAAGGTGACCACATCCTAATCCCCAGAATGTAAAAATATGTTACCTTGCATGGCAAAAGGAAACTCACTGATGTGGTTTCAAGATGGGGAGATTACACCGGAATAGCTGGGCAGGTGTAATCTGAAGCATATTCATAAGTGAAACACGAAGGCAGGAGGATGAGAGTCAGAGAGAGATCTGAAGATGCTACACTACCGGCTTCAGGTTTCAGATTTCCAACCTCCCAAACTGTAAAATGCTGAAAAGTGTATTGTTTGAAGCAGCCAAGGTCAATTAATCCAGCCAAGTCTAGGCCAAGTTTTTTACCTACATTATCTCATTTAAACCTCTGAGGACACTGGCCAGGGAAGCAGCACAATTAACAACCCTCTGTGAGAGCGGAACCTGGGTCCAGAAAGTTGGGTTAACGGGCCGCAGGCTCGCAGCTGTCATGTACCAGAGCCAGCCCCACATCCAGGCATCTCAATTCATTCGTTTAACCTCTACTCATTGTGGCCTCCCTGCCACGCAAGGGTTGTGGCCGCTGTTTTATAGAATTGTCAGTGACGCCCTAGTGGCTGGAGCAAGCCAGGGCCCCAGCTGCGCAGTCTCCAAGGGTATGCCTTGTCAGGCCAGGGGAAGGAGCAGGCTGCCTTTCTCTGTTCCCGCTGGCCTATGAATGTCCCACCTCCACCTCAGTCCAGCCACAGCCCTCTAAAGAAACCCAAGGCTGTCACTGCTGTCCCTACCTTCAGCCTTATCAATCTTATCTTTGCTGATCATGTGCAACATAAGGAGTTCTTTATTAAAGAGTCTAACATAACGGGTCTCAGAGTGCGAAGAACAAACATTAGAGCTGGACTGACCTTGCTCTTCTTTGGAGGAGCCTCAGGAGAAGGCCTGTGCTGTCCTAAAGGCAGAAGCTCAATGCTGGTGTCCCCTTTCTCCCAACCTCTGGCCAACCCCACTGTCTTGCTGTGCCAGCCCCTCTTCTGAGTCTATGAGGGTCTGGACCCTGCTCTTTCTTGCTATCATCTTGCAGAAGGGGTATTTATGGGGCTTCCTCTGCTCAGTCACTGCTGAATCTGGAGAGCACATCTGTGAGCACTGGCCACAGGATCAGGACAAGATACTGGGTGCTGAATTTCAGCCCCGTTTCTCCAATAGAGGCTGTAGTCAATTTCCTTACTAGCTTAGCTCACCAGGGAGAGTAATTATTCAGCCCTGTGTAGCCTAACAGGAGGGAGCTCATTTGTCCTGACAACAGAGCTTTGACTGCTTCTGGTTGAACCATCCTTTAATCCTTGGACTGAGGTACTGGCCCAGGTCTGATTCTGAAGAACCACCAGAATATCTATCGTAGATCCTCCTTACACAACCTGGAGGAGTGACAGGACACTACCTTTGACTCTAGGAAGGAGGCTCTGCTGTTTATCCTAACTCACCCTCCCTCTTGCAGGCTGACACCACACTGCCCTAAGACTGGGCCTTCAGCCCTGGGCCAGACCGGCTGCCTGATTCTCCTGCCTTGGGGCCATGTTTCCTCCAGGAACACTCCTTATCTCCTCCACACACGCCAAAGGCCTTGAGCACATCAGTCCATCTTCAAAGTTTCTTGCAAGGTCTTTAACCCTACACTTCTTGGAAGATAGAGAAATGAACGTTTTCCTGCTATTATTGCTGCACTGGTGATGACTGCTGTTATTAACCACTCTGATGGTTCTCTGGGGCTCTGCTCCCAGGGATACTAACATACTGCACCAAGCAGCCCTGAGTGTTTATGGGTATGACCTTCAACACCCCAGCAGCTGTGAGTCATCCTTCACCTTGGCCTTATGTCTAGACCTCCCACATGGGGCAGGTCCTCCGCTGCCACCCCTGCTCCTGAGGCAGTGGAGCCCTTGTCCTGGCCCTGCTCCCTCCAGTTCTGTAGAAACTCCTGGGAGCCTTCGGGGTGAGGAGGAGGGGAGCAGTTGCTCTCCTGAACTCAAAGGCAATAAGCTGAGCCTGAGGCCATGTGGGTTGGGCACAGAGCATCTGCCCTCTTCCTCTTCTTTTTTTTTTTTAATTAAAAAAATCTTTTTCAGAATATTACAGGGGTATAAATGTTTTTTGGCTCTCTACCATTTGATCTAGAAATCTTACCTCCTTTTCTTTCCCCTGGGTTCTCATTTTCCTCTGATTAGCCCCCTCCCTGAAAATCCACCCAGCCATCTCCACCCCCAAGCTCTGACCCTTTCTGCCAAGCCTAGCATGGAGCAGACTGGGGGCCTGCACAGGGACTTGGGATCTAGACGGTGTACCTGAACTTTCAGGTTGGCAGGAGTGACATAGCTGGAACCAAGTGGGCTGAGCAGACAATGAAGTGGGACAGAAGACCAGGAAGGCCAAAGGACAGCAAGGAGATGGGACACAGGGCAGCTGCTCCTGCCAGACACTAATTGCAGATGCCAGGAGCAGCTTCTCCCATTCAAGCCTAAACTTGGGGGCTGCAGTGTGTTTATTCTCAGTTACTACACTCAGTCCCCAAAGTTACCTCAGATGCTCCTAACTTACCCCAGATTCTGCTCCCTTGATTAGGGTATGATGCGGAGGACTTACTTGGCATCTTTTCCTAGGTGTAACTCTTACCTCTACTATGGTGGGGGACTGTATAGGTTTTCTGTGTCTGCTACAACAAATTATCAGACCCATGGTGGCTTACAATAGCACACATTGACTCTCTTTTAACTCTGGAGACCACAGTCAGAAATCAGTCTCGCCAGCCTGATGTCAGGATGTCAGCAGGGCCTTACTCCATCCAGAGGCTGGAGGGGCCAATGTGTGTCTCTGGCTTTTCTTAACTTCCTGGCTGTGTGTCCCTGGTGTTCCTTGACTCAGGGTCCCTTCCTCCATCTTGTAAAGCAGTAATTCTGTGCCTTCACCTCTCCTCCTCCGTCCACCATTGTCACACTGCCTTCTTCCTCGTGGTGTCAAAGATCCCTCTGCCACCTTATATAAACTCTCATGATTGTGTTTAGGGCACACTCAGATAATCCAGAGTAACCTTCCCATCTCAAGACCCTGAATTTAGTTATATCTGCACAGTATCTTCTTCCATGTAAAGTGACATTCCCTGGCTGCAAAGGTTAAGACCTGGGTGTCTTTGGAGGCTATTATTCTATTGCCATAGAGACTCTCCACATCCCTCTCTGGCCTGGAGAAGAGATCAGACTCATGAGGGGACTGGCTAATAAAGGGCAGGATTCAAACTTGCATCTTTTACTCTCTGAAGCCTGAGTTTTTCCCACACCATCATAATGCCTCTTATGAAATAGTTGTGAACTTGTCTACCTAGGAACTTACAAACCTACCAAAATGTAAATAGATTTCTAAGCTCCAGAGCCACTTAGAGGCAAGTGCCTTCTCCCTGCCCAGGGGCAACAGGCATCCCTATAGTTCCTCCTGTGGCCACAGCCCTCTACCAGTTCCCCAGAAGGTAGGCTAAGTCACTCCAAACTCTGACAGTTGGGAGGAAAGAATGGGTGGGCAGCAGAGTTTCATCATGGCCTTAAAAACACAACTGGTGTCAGTTACCCTATGAGAGTGGGTCAGGAGTATTGTTTTCTGTAAGGCAAGAGAGCACATTTATTACATTAAAGAATACCTGTGTTGGCTAAATGCTAAGTCAAATAATACCACAGCCACACGCTGCCCTTTTTGTGTGTCATCACATGCAAATCCTAATTTCATTAATCACACATGTGTCTTATTTACCCTTTTAAGTCCTTCCCAGAGCAGCAATTTCTTGCCATCTGTGCAAGCAAAGCAAAGGCAAGCAGCGTCTGCCTCCCCGTTACTTGCAATTTCCAGTAAATGCAAGTTCATGTATATTCTGGGAGCTTTGTCCTGCTCCTATTGTTGTTATACAAAGACAACACAGCTTGACTCATAAATACTACAGATTACCTCAGAGGAATCTGCAAGCAATGCACAGAAATGTTGGCAACATTATTCCCTTTTGAAGGGATTTTTTTTTTCCATCAGACAGGTGTACTTAGCTTTACAAGAGAAGAACTCCTAAAGAGTTGGCTATACCATATATTCTGTAAAGTAAATCTCATTTTAACATTGATTTCCATTATGTCAGAGACGTTCTCCCACATCTTTTGCTATTATTGCTTAGTTGAGATGACTGTGCAAAGAAGGAGAGAGGAAAAGAGTGAGTTTCTTAAGGGTCAGCTGCCCGCCAAAAAGGACATTCTAACAAACAGGGGGTTTCAAACTAGAGGACATTTCTAAATCACATCTATGAAATGACCCAAGACCAATTCCAACTCAGGTAACCTTAGAGTCTTCCTTTCTTCTGTGAATTTGATGGTGCAACAGATGGGGCAGAGACCTACCAAATTAAAGCATGTGTTTGCTTGTGGGGGGTGGGGATGGCAGAAAGACATGCGGGGTAAATAGGTCATTGTGAATGACTTGAATTTAAGTGTGTCACTTATATTTAAGGAATTAAGTCCCTTAAATTAAGAATGCAGAGGGATGCATGAAATGACTTAGAGTTTGGTAACAGATTCCATGGAGATCAAATGCAGGTTTCATTCTGGACTAGTGTAACTCATCTCCAGGGAAGTTGGGTACATTTCTGGGCCTATTTCCCCATTTGAAAAAGAATAAAAATACCTACTTGGCAGGTGATTTCGAAATCAGACATAATCTAGAATGGGGTCAGCAAACTTACTCTGCAAAAATCCAGATAATTCGTGTTTTAGGCTTTGGGGTATATATGGTGTCTGTCATAACTCAGCTATGCCATTACAGAACAAAAACAGCCATAGGCAATAGGGAAATGAATGGACATAGATGTGTTCCGATAAAATTTTACTTATAAAAATGGGCAGCTGGTGGGATGTGAATTGTTGGCCATGGTTGAAGGCCCTCCCCCCCATCTAGAATGTGCCTAGTACACAGCCTGGTTGCAGTGCTAGTTCTAGGCCTGCATGTCCTCAGATCCATTCCCCAAACTTCTGTGCCCCTTTCTGGATTACATGGAACTCACTCTTGTAGACTACAATTTCCACCCTCCTTTGCCAGTGGACTTCCGGATGGATTTAGCCAATAGGAGGCAGGTGGGAGTCTGAAGGTGGGGGAGATCTCTGCTCTACCTGCAAATCTGGCAGGGCTGGACAGCCCCTCCTCGCACAGCCTCAGCTCCAGCTCCTGCAGAGTGGCCTGGCATCATCCACCTACGTGTGGCAGTGGCTAATCTCTCAGATATAGCTCATAAGTTGGCAGAGCTGGAGTTCATACACAGCCAGTCCATGTCTATTTCTCGAGCTCCTAACCATACCATGTGATTCACTCAAAACAGTAAATGATGTGTTCAAGGCCACAGTTAGTGACACAGTCATGACAAGTTTCAAGTACTCAAGATCTAATTATAAGTTCCAACCACTAGTGAATTTGCAGCCACTGGAATAATCACTAAGACAGCAGCCATTCCTCTAGAAGAAATAACAGAAAGTCATTATATGTCTCTTTACAGCCTTTAATATGACCATAGAAGACTGTAAGAAAGTCAATAAAGAACCTGCTACATTGGCCATCAGCAAAACACTCTGCAAAAACTTCAAAAGCTAACAAACACAAGGGAAAGTACACAATCAGAATTTAGTAGATGGAAGATCATCTGAATAGATAAAAGTGAACCTGCCCTACTTGAGATGGATGGAATATGATAGAAGGCCCCTCACCCTGCCCCGTCTCTATTGCTCAGCAGCCCCCAGGTGCAGACTCCTAGAAGCCTGGTTTTAAAGCCATCATGCTAGTTCACCCCAGTCTCTCTGAACCCCTGAGAGGTGACAACACTCACTCAAGGTCATTCAGCGGGTTGTGGCAGAGTCGCCATCAGAACCCAACTCCAAGTCCCTCACTGATGCTCTTTTGACATCAATACCATGTGCTCTGTTGACTTAGTTCTCCTGGAGCTGTGTGTGTGTGTTTGAGCCCATTCCCATAGGTAGCAATAATAAAAGTCCCCCAGCAAGGCAGTGATAAACAGAGCAGAGCCTTGGCAGACCTCATTTCTGAGGCCTCAGTTATGTGGTCAAGGCTGCATTGAGGGAAACAGAGAAGAAAACAGCTCTCAGATCTCCTGGGGTAGCGCTCAAAACTGCTCAGCAAGAAGCATTTCCCAAGATATCAAAAGCTAAGACTGCTGCGAGTTGTCGAGTTGCCGATGCAAATCTGTGTCCCCAGGCTTGCTGCTGCTCACAGTTGTTTTTACGGCATAACAGCGGGTTCCAGCTCAGAATCAGAGGGGATCCATGCACTTCCATGCTGCGGCGGATTTTACACATTTTGCATTTCTCTGAGGCTTTCCCTTAATGTAACCGACAAGCTCCAGCTGCCATTTAGACGTCGTGGGGGTTCCCAGATCTCAGCATGGAGGAAAAAAAAGCCCTGGAAACCCCAAGCTTTGAGACAGCTCTGTTAGCCGAGGTGGCCAATAACTCAGATAAAAATCCCTGATTGGTAAGCAGAGGAGGCCTGGTTACAGGCAACAGGGCCATAACCTTGCCTGAGAACCTTTATCTGGGGATACACTGTCGGGTTTAATGACTAGGACAAAGTCATTGAAGGTCATCATCATAAACCAAGGAGGTTTCACCTCCAAAATCACAAGCCAGGTTTCACACCTGCAGATGCTCACCACCTCTGTTCAGATCTCCTCTCTTCCAAATTTATTCACTGAAGACACTAAAACAAGCACGATTATTCTTCCCAGGACTCCTTTTCTCTGAATGGTTTATTTTCCTCACAATTAAGTGCTGGTTGAAAACTCAGGAGTTGTGCTTGAATTACCATCAAGCCAAGTCTTATAAAAGACAGAGGGACTGACAGTTTTCCATTTATGGATTAGACACTGGTTATTTTTCTGGCTTTTAACAGCTTTTCAGTCTAGCTTGTCATTCCAATGTTCTTCCCATTCCAAGATGACAGGGCAAATTGGATATAAACTATGCACTTACAGTTGCCCTTCCCGAAACTCTGAGTACCTAATGGTTTGTGAGGGTATTGGCTTGTTGTTCTTTTTTTTTTCTTGCAAATTCTTTTTAAAAATTCCAGGAAATTGGTTAAGTTCATGTCTTAAAGAGAAAATAAGTCAATGTCCTTAATTGTTGACTTTGCTTGTAGGATGTCCTCCCGTGGGAATGGGCAGCATCCAATCTGGCCGAGGTTCTGACTTTGTCTGCCTTCCTTTAATATTCTGAATGCCTCCACTGCCTTTTGTCAGAAGCCTTGATGTAGTCACAAGCCTGACTTTGGAGAACTACTCAGCCCCCTAACCCCCCGATGCATCTTACTCATTATTTGGTCCTAGCGACGGTCATTTCTGATTGGTGAGATTTGGAGAAGATTTTAATTTTCTTCTCCTTTACTTATTTTTTTATTCCTGTCATTACTTCCCATAGAACAAAGGAACACCTAATCCTTATTTTTATGATCACCATTCCTTTGCATTTTGTTCTAATTTTACCACCTACTTATATACATCCCTAAGCAATAAATTGTGTAGTGTTGCTGCTTTTAAAATTGTGTACAAAATTAACCAGACATTGTTTTTAGGCTTATTAAATAAAGGACAAAACTGTGAGGATACAGAGGAAGCTGTCTAGAATTACACTGTTCAGTGTAATAGCCCCCTACCACATGTGGCTGTTGAGTTCTTGAAACGCATCCAGTCCAAATCGAGATCAAATTGAGATGAGCTGGAAGTGCAAAATGCGCACCACATTCTGAAGACATACTTTGGTACGAGAAAAAGAATGCAAAATATCTCATTAATAATTCTATACCAATGATATGTTGAAATGATAATATTTAGACATATTGTTTTCAATTAAATATATTATTAAAATTAGTTTCAGCTGTTCTTTATTTTTAAATGTGGTTCTTTTACAAAATTTTAAATTGTATCTGTGGCTCATATTATATCCTTATTGGATGGTGCTGGTCTATAACCTTTCTGAATTCTTTGCATTCAAAATTCCCATAAGTCTACAATTCTAAACAACATTTGAGAACTATTGGAGATCTATTACAGGCCAATTATTTTTCTGGGGTTTTTTTCCATTTTGACTGACTGCTCTTAGTCTAACTTCTCATATTGCAAAGCTCCTTCCACACCCCTTGCAATTCTTTCCTACAACTCCCCACCCAGCAATCAAAATGAACATTGTGCCAACCTCTGAATGCTCTTGGCAAATGGTGAGGGTCTTCCCTTCTTTCCTGGCACCTCACTTCTGCTCACACTGCTCCTGCATTCCTGCACCTTGGACTTTTGCTCTTTCACCCTCACCTCATTCTCTAATCAAACCCATCTCGAGTTGACTCACAGGAGCCAGATTATCATGGAATCAACACACTCACATCAGCATTCCAACAAGACCTTCTACTTGCCACACAATAAAAGGTTTTACATCTTAAAACAAAACAAAACAAAAAACTTCCTTGTCATTTCTGTTCTCTAGTAAGATCATTTTCTTCCTGGCTCAGCGCCTATGGCTCAACGGGCTAAGGCGCTAGCCATGTACACCTGAGCTGGCGGGTTCGAATCCAACCCAGGCCTGCCAAACAACAATGATGGCCGCAACCAAAAAATGGCTGGGCGTTGTGGCGGGCGCCTGTGGTTCCAGCTACTTGGGAGGCGGAGGCAGGAGACTCGCTTGAACCCAGGAGTTGGAGGTTGCTGTGAGCTGTGATGCCATGGCA
>CAUYRH010086283.1:0-29874 GCA_963574655.1 Perodicticus potto
CCTGTAGTCCCAGCTACTTGGGAGGCAGAGGCAAGAGACTCACTTGAGCCCAGGAGTTGGAGGTTGCTGTGAGCTGTGATGCCACAGCACTCTATCCAGGGTGACAGCTTGAGGCTCTGTCTCAAAAAAAAAAAAAAAAAAAAAAAAAATATATATATATATATATATATACATCCATCTCCAAATTCCATAGTTTTCATTTCATGGTTTAAAATTTTTACAGTTCATCTCTTTGATGGTGCTATCAACACATCCTTAGGAACTGTGGACAGTTCACAACCTGGAAAAGCTAGGGGGTGGGGAGGGCTGGAATCTAAGTAATTTCATAAAGTCATTGGGACATAATCAGAATGTCTCTTAATATGAATAATGACCTCATGCATAAGGATATACTAGTAGAATGTCACAGTCAGGTTGGTGATCACTACTTACCTCTATCCCTTTTTTGCATGGGCTGTATGTGGGTGAACAAGAATTTCATCCTTGACAAACTGTGTGATGAGACAGCTCTGACTGCTAGGTGAACTGATCTATTGTAGGAATTAAAAAGAAAAAAGAAAAAACTTCCTGAAGGTCAAGAACCCCATTTTTGGCTAGTTTTTTTTTTTTTGTAGAGACAGAGTCTCACTTTATGGCCCTCGGTAGAGTGCTGTGGCATCAAAGCTCACAGCAACTTCCAACTCCTGGGCTTAGATGATTCTCTTGCCTCAGCCTCCTGAGTAGCTGGGACTACTGGCTCCTGCCACAATGCCCAGCTATTTTTTGATGCAGCTGTCATTGTTTTTTTTTTTTTTTTTTTGAGACAGAGCCTCAAGCTATCACCCTGGGTAGAGTGCTGTGGCATCACAGCTCACAACAACCTCCAATTCCTGGGCTCCAGCGAGTCTCCTGCCTCCGCCTCCCAAGTAGCTGGGACTACAGGCGCCCGCCACAACGCCCGGCCATTTTTTGGTTGCAACCATCATTGTTGTTTGGCGGGCCAGGCTGGACTCGAACCTGCCAGCTCAGGTGTACGTGGCTGGCGCCTTAGCCCATTGAGCCACAGGCGCAGAGCCGCAGCTGTCATTGTTGATTAGCAGGCCTGGGGCCGGGTTTGAACCCTTCTGCCTCCGTGTATGTGGCTGGTGCCCTACCCACTGAGTGGTGTTTGCCGCCTGAAATAACTCCTTTTGAAAAAAACTTACCACAAGTTTTTTTGAATCCTAAATGATTTTGATTTTTTTCTTTTGGAGAGACAGAATTTCACTTTATCGCCCTCGGTAGAGTGCTGTGGCATCACAGCTCACAGCAACCTCCAACTCCTGGGCTTAGGCTATTCTCTTACCTGAGCCTCACGAGTAGCTGGGACTACAGGCGCCCGCCACAACGCCCGGCTATTTTTTGGTTGCAGTTCAGCCGGGGCTGGGTTTGAACCCTCCACCCTTGGTGTATGGGGCCGGCGCCTTACTGACTGAGCCACAGGTGCCGCCCCATGACTTTGATTTTTATACCAGAAATGGTTCACCATTTTTTTATGATCATGAAAGGAAGTTTTTTATTGAATATGCCTGAGAGTATAAGTACATATATAGAAAAGAACGCTATAATAACATTAATTCCTGTTGTTTTTCCACCTTTATACACTTAACTATTTTATATGCTAAAAAGCAATGAAATGACTACATTCATTCTATTTACCATCTGTTAGCATTCTTTTAAAACAATGCCTTAAACCTTGTTCCTGCATAAAAGCTAAATTTTGAAGTCATTTTGGTGCCATTAATGGACTTGTTTAGTAGGGATGCCTGGACTTTGAGACTTGGAATTGACTCTAAAGACCATCTATATCATGAACAAGAGGAAATAGAGTCGAAGAACACTGAAGTAGTTCACCCCAGGTTAGCTGTGGTTGATGGCCCATCTGCCCGGGAGCCCAAACCTGATTGGCTGGCCTGCAGTCCCACTGGGTATGTCACTTCCCTTAGGGGCTGTGGAAATGGGGAGCACAGTTTAGATACATTCCATAAATAGTCCCAAGGAAAATTGTGACCATTAATTTCATCCTTCTTGTCAGATAAACCTTTTAATAAGTCTCCCCAGGAGCGGTAATAAAATCCAGTAGCTTAGCAAAAGTCTGGGGCAACAGGAGACAGCCTATTTCATTGGCCGTTAGGTCTCCACTGTAATAAAGGATGTGAGAGAAGCACTTTTTAAAATGTATAGACCCTTTGCAATATAGAAGTAGTGTGTTAGTCTTTCTGGCTAGTCCTGCTGGCTTGAGTGATTCTGAGAAGTATTTCATCAAATTTGCCATTCCTCAAAATATCATGGGTAGGAAGTCATCCAAAATAATTTTTTGTCCTAAGCTGGGGAGAACACACATTACTATTCTCCTATTCCCTGAAGACTCGCCTAACACTTTTCCTAACACCCGTAGGTTGGGGGAATACCCATCTGGCATTGCCACATTTACTAGGGGATTGAAATTGTATATCTGTTTCTATAACATATTTTGGCCATTTTTTAAATTATTATTTCATTTTTATTTTTTAGAGACAGATCTCACTTTATAGCCCTTGGTAGAGTACAGTGGCATCACAGCTCATAGCAACCTCCAACTCCTGGGCTTAAGCGATTCTCTTGCCTCAGCTTCCCGAGCAACTGGGACTACAGGCACCTGCCACAAGGCTTGGCCATTTTTTTGTTGCAGTTTGGTGGGGGCTGGGTTTGAACCCGCCACCCTCGGTATATGGGGTCAGCGCCCTACCCACTGAGCCACAGGCACTACCCTGGCCATTTGTTTTTATAGGGCTTAGAGCAGTGCCTGGAGTGTGATAGTTTTAGATATTTGAAGTGAACTAATACTTAGTTCCTTGGTGTTTATTGTTCCGAGGAATACATGTGCAAACCTTAGGTTGGAGTACTCTGCTGATTTGCTACAAATCTTAAGTGAGCAAGACAATTACTTTAAAAGCAGATGAAAATGTGAACTTTCTGCCTATTTAAAAGTTTTGTGCTTAACCACCCTCACCCTCTGCTCCTTTTTGTAAAAGTCAAACTTGACTAATTTTGCTGACAAAGTAAGTTCTCTTGGGAAATCGTGACAACGGCCAATGTGAATAGTTATATCTCTGCTCTGTAAACAATCACAGCAGACTTTGCTAAGCAGAAATCAATAAATACTCAACCTAATAGGCCTGTTTTATTTTTTTAAGCCCTGTGTGATTTTTTTTTTTTTTTTTTTTTTTGTAGAGACAGAGTCTCACTCTATTGCCCTGGGTAGAGGAGTGCCGTGCCGTCACATAGTTCACAGCAACATCCTACTCCTGGGCCTAGGCGATTCTCTTGCCTCAGCCTCCTGAGTAGCTGGGACCACAGCCGCCCGCCACAATGCCTAGCTATTTTTCTGTTTTGCAGTTCGGCGAGGCTGGGTTTGAACCCGCCACCTTTGGTATATGGGGCTGGCGCCCTACTCCATGAGCCACAGGCGCCGCCCCCTGTGTGATTTTTTTTTTAAAAACTGGTTTTATTGTTATGAAATTCACCTACCATACAATTCACCCCTTTAAAGGATATATATGGTTCATTGGTCTTTAGGGTACTGATAGAGTTGTGCACCCATCACCACAGTCAATTCTAGAATACCCTCTTTACCCCCAAAGACACCCTCTATTCATTAGCAGTCATTCCCTATTTCCTCTCAGTCCTCCCACTTCTGTGCATTCTACTTTGTGCCCTTATAGGTTGGACTACTCTGGACATTCCATACAAATAGAATCATATGATATTTATGTGGTCTTTTGTGACTTTTTTCACTTAGCACAATGTTTTCAAAGTTCCTGATTAGTTTCTTTTAATAATTAATAAAAACCCTTTACTTGTGATTGAAAATGTATCTTTGGGGGCATTGCCTCTGGGTCAGTGGGTAGGGCGCCGGCCCCATATACCGAGGGTGGTGGGTTCAAACCCAGCCCTGGCCAAACTGCATCAAAAAAATAGCTGGGCATTGTGGCGGGTGCCTGCAGTTCCAGCTATTCAGGAGGCTGAGGCAAGAGATGACCTAAGCCCAGGAGTTGGAGATTGTTGTGAGCTGTGACGCCACTGCACTCTACTGAGGGTGACAAAGTGAGACTCTGTCTCTTAAAAAAAGTATCTTTCGTAGTTGTTATATTTATTTATTTATTTATTTATTTATTTATTTATTTATTTATTTTTTTGAGACAGAGCCTCAAGTTGTGGCCCTCGGGAGAGTGTTGAGGCATCACAGCTCACAGCAACCTCCAACTCCTGGGCTCAAGCGATTCTCTTGCTTCCGCCTCCCAAGTAGCTGGGACTACAGGCGCTAGCCGCAATGTCTGGCTATTTTTTGGTTGCAGCTGTCATTGTTGTTTGGCGGCCCGGGCTGGATTCATACCCGCCAGCTCAGGTGTATGAGGCTGGCACCTTAGGAGCCGAGCCATTTGTTTTTTTTTTTGGAGACAGAGCCTCAAGCTGTCGCCCTGGGTAGAGTGCACTGCCATCACAGCTCACAGCAACCTCCAACTCCTGGGCTCAAGTAGTTGTCCTGCCTCCTCCTCCCAAGTAGTTGGGACCACAGGTGCCCACCTGGCCCGGCTATTTTTTGATTACAGCTGTCATTGTTGCTTGGTGGGCCCAGGCTGGATTCGAACCCCCCAGCTCAGGTGTATGTGGCTGGCGCCTTAGCCACCTGAGCCATAGGCACCGAGCCCGTAGTTTTTATTTGATTAAAAACCTTGTGAGATAGGAAGGCCAGATTGCCTTATATCATTTATTTGCTTTTAATTGGTACATAATAATTATAAATATTTACAGTTGTACATTTGCAAATCCATAAACAGATGTGAGACTCTGGCAGACGTGGTAGGTTCATACTTCTGAGTAGCGTTCTGGGTACTGAGATGCATTGTTCTACCTCACAACAGACTGTCCCCTGACTTAACCCGGTTGTCTGGTCCTGGTGTCAGAATATGTTTGCTTCCTCTCAAAATGCGAGGTACTTACCAGAGTTCTAAAGACAGAGTAGAAGACTTGAATGCACTTTTTCTTTTTTTTTGAGACAGAGTCTCAAGCTGTTGCCCTAGATTGAGTGCTATGGAGTCATAGCTCACAGCAACCTCCAAATCTTGGGCTTAAGTGATCCTTCTGCTTCAGTTGTTCTGTTTTTAGTAGAGATGGGGTCTCCCTCTTGCTCAGGCTGAGCTCGTGAGCTCAAGCAATCCACCTGCCTTGGCCTCCCAGAGTGCTATGATTACAGGCACTAGCCGTAGCACCTCTAAGTACAGGTTGTGTGGCTGTTTCTGTGACTGCCTGCTCATAAATGTATGGTGAAATGTTTGCTCATAAGATTTGCTTTCATAGACACATACCCCACCCGTATCTAATCCCAGGAGAGTTCCTAAATTTATTAACAGAAATGGACAGTAGCTGTGGTCAGATTGTACCATCAAGTTAAGGAGGCCATGTGATTCCTATACTTGCCCAACCTTAAGAATTGCCTGGAACTTTTGTTAAAATTAGAGATTTCCAGACTCTTCTAGAGCCACGTTGAGCCAGCATCTCCGGTATGTTTAACAAGTACAACAGTGTTATTTTGGTAGGCAAATTGAGGAGTACTTTGATAGTCTAGAAAGCTCATTGGATTGGGAAATGGGGATTTGGTTTCCTCTCTGCCACTTTTTAACATGGATTTTGAGCAATTTATTCAATACCTCTTGGCCTTCATTTCCTTTTTTTTTTAAATAGTCTCTCTTTGTCGCTTTTGGTAGAGTACCATGGCGTCATAGCTCACAGCCATCTCAAACTCTTGGGCCCAACTGATTCTCTAGTCTCAGCCTCCTGAGTGGCTGGGACTATAGGCGCCTGTCATCACGACCGGCTATTTCAGAGACGGGGGTCTGCCTCTAGCTTAGGCTGGTCTTGAACCTGTGAGCTCAGGCAGTTCATCTGCCTTGGCCTCCCAGAGTGCTGGGATTACAGGAGTGAACCTCAGCGCCCGGCCAAGGCTTTCATTTCCTTATCTGTGAAAAGAGACTTTGATTAAAATAATCTCTATGGACCTTTCCAATTTTGGCATTTTGTAATTCCACAAAGGGATTTGGAAAAAAAATGTATTTATTTTTGCAAAATAAATTGGCAAATACAAATTTCATATATTTGCAGTGTATAGCGGTGATGTTTTGATACAGAGATGTACATTGTGGAATGCCTGAAGTACACTAATATCCTACACATTACTTTACATGCTTTTTTTTTTTTTTTGTAGTGATAGCATTTAAAATCTACTTTGTAAGCAATTTTTAAGTATACAATACATTGTTATTGAGCGTAGTCACCGAGTTGACCATTGATCTGTCAAACTTATTCTTCTTCTCTTAAAGAAATTTTGTATCCTTTGACCAACAGCTCCCAAATACCCACTTCCTATAGCTCCTGGTAACCACCATTCTACTTCTTTGAGTTGGACTTTTGTTATTTGGTAATAGTGGCTCAGGTAAACTTGTAAGTATAACTTTGGTGATTAATCCTTGTCTGATTCTTATGATGAGAGATTTAAAAAAAAACAAACTTTGCATCTGAAATAAATTCTTCATGACTACGGCTATATGGACTCTTTTAACTAATACTGTATATATACAGAGTGCGTGGAACTTCATGTGTTGAGGGATTAGTCATTTTCCAAACCGATCAGGTAGGTACTTATTTCAAATTTGTGTATGTTCTGTCCACATGCATAGCTCCCGCCTCATCTTTATTTTTATTTATTTATACTTATTTATTTATTTACATATATTATATAATATATATATATTTTTTGAGACAGAGCCTCAAACTGTCACCCTGGATAGAGTGCTGTGGCATCACAGCTCACAGCAACCTCTAATTACTGGGCTCAAGCGAGTCTCTTGCCTCTGCCTCCCAAGTAGCTGGGACTACAGGTGCCCACCATAACGCCTGGTCATTTTTTGGTTGCAGCCATCATTGTTGTTTGGCGGGCCCGGGCTGGATTCGAACCTGCCAGCTCAGGTGTATGTGGCTTGCACCTTAGCCCGTAGAGCCACAGGCGCCGAGCCACTCACCTCATCTTTAAAAAGTGCTAGTGTCATCGTGGAAAGACAATTGTGTTTAAATGCATTGCCAAATGTTTGTATTTCTAAAAAGTTTTAGTTTTTGAAATATGATAGTGTACCCTTTAAGTCAAAACATTAATCTACTCCTTGAGTCTTGGGTATTGGGAAAATAATAGCCTTCTTTAAAAATCTACCCACATTTTAGGTTGAAATTATTTATCTAGCAGTAAACTAGTTTTCACTGTATTAGATGAAACTTAATATTAAAATTTCAGCTGTGTGAGGTCGGCGCCTGTGGCTCAAAGGAGTAGGGTGCCGGCTTCATAGGCTGGAGGTGGTGGGTTCAAACCCAACCCAACCAAAAACTGCAAAAAAAAAAAAAAAAAAAAAAAAAAAAAAAAAGAATTTCAGCTGTGTGAATTGTTTTAGGATTGATATCGAGAAATGAAAATATTTAAATAACAAAAGGGAAATTTGAGTTTCTTAATATTTTGGGAAGAAAATTTAAAAACAGAAAAATAATGTTACATTTGCCTATTGGTGTCATTTTAATATCTTAAAAAAAAATCAAGTTTTAAGTATGAAATAAAATGGTTCATCCCTAACTAGGCCCCTAGTAACTTATTCAGTGATTCAATTCGGTTTGTCCTCAAACTGGTTTATATCCCAGGATGTGTTAATTCTGCAGGAACTGAGGTTTAAAATCGCCAGGATGGTGCTGATGGCCATCTTGCTTTCATGTGCTGGTGACCTTGGTGGTCTGCCCTTGTAACCAAACACGCACTGGAGCAACACTTTGGGCAACCGGTGCTAAGCAGTATTTCAGATGAACTTCTCAAAGAGGTATTTCTGGAGGAGCTGGAGCTTCTGTCTTTGAATGACAGAGGAGGTCCCAGCCTTCAGCCCCTTTCCTTGTGGGTAAAAGGTGTGTCAGTGGGAGCCTTTGTCATTGCCAAACGAAGAATGTTTGGTGCTGCGATAGCCAGGGCAGCAGCACAATTCCGATTTCTGGCATCTGACCGTGTTTGTGGCAATTTTGTTTTGCTGATGACACTGGCAGTGAATGTCAGAGCATTTGCCAGATGCCGAACACTTTAACATGTGCAGCAGCTCTATGAGGTGGATACTATTGTTATTTCTGCCTGACAGATAATACCGCTAAGGCACAAGTAATTCGCCCACCTTCACAACTGGTAAGTAACAGAGCTGGGATTTGAACCAGGTTGTCTCCAGGGTGAGCCTGCCCAAACTACTTGTGGTACTCTCTCTGTATTATCTGATCTAATGATGACATTCCCATGCTCAGATGAGGGAAAACCATGCCAAGAAGACGTGGCGAAAGCCTTCAGATATCTGAGGGGAAAAAATAAGAGGCTGTTGAGCTTTTCCCTTTTCCCTCTGTCTTTGTTTGAAACCTCTCAAACTACTAGCAGATGGCCAAGAAATGTGAGACGCACATCTAAAGGACCTCTGAGCACTGTGCCTGGCACACAGCTAACATTTATGTACCATTTGCTGCTGCTGTTTTGGTGACATCGAAGGCTCTGTATGTTTATGTTCCTGTGTCACCACAGATGGCCCAGTCCATGGGAGGTAATGCCATTGAAGCCTGGAAGATGAAAGCTGACCAAATCCAGAGATAAACATAAAACCGGAGAGTTCTGCACAGGGGTCTGAAAGTGTGACGCTCCCGAGGGGAACGTGTGAAGGGTTGCTGCTTTCTCTGTGCCTCACAGGGGTCGGGGCAGCCAGGCTTCCTTTGGGGACTTTAAATGGATGTCCTCTTTCTTTCTCAGAGCCCTTTCGCCTCCTCGTTTCCTCCTATTGTGGGAACTGGAGAGCCACTCGGCTCCCACTTATTTTCCCAGCCATGGGAGGGCTGTCTCTTTCGCCTCATTTGGCTGGGGGTTGCTCTTTGAGCCTCCACTCAAACTCGACAGGATCGGCCTGGACCTCAGCTTTCCTTGGGCATCTTGGGACTCACAGCCACTGTTAGCACGCCTTCATTCATGTCGGGGTTACCCACACTTTCTGATCATCAGGTTCGCTGGGGGCTTGGTTACCAACATTCCCAGACTCCGCCCCTGGAGGTGGTGAATCAGCTTGGTTTGGGCGAGGCGGGGAACAAGCCTCACTAGTAAGTACCCCGAGGTGATTCTGATGAGTCAAGTTTTGGGAACACCAATCTATGTTGTGTGTTAGGACTCTTGGTCATTCAGGGTGGCAAGACATTCATCCATTCACGAATAATGCTTTTTGAGGGTTATTCTGCTAGTGCTAAATTGTGAGGCTTACTCAGGGACCCCCCTTCAGGTACTTGATCAGGTATACCATAATTCAATAATAAGGACTCGAGTGAACCATTCTTTATAACATTTCTAGAAGAAAATCTGTTCTGAATTCCCAATTGCCAATTTAATTGGCTTTTTAGAAGATACCTAATGTGTGGGTGGTGCCTGTGGCTCAAAGGAGTAGGGTGCCTGCCTCATATGCTGGAGGTGCCTGTGGCTCAATGGGCTAAGGCGCCAGCCACGTACACCTGAGCTGGCAGGTTCGAATCCAGCCCGGGCCGGCCAAACAACAATGACGGCTACAACCAAAAAATGGCTGGGTGTTGTGGTGGGCGCCTGTAGTCCCAGCTACTTGGGAGGCAGAGGCAGGAGATTCGCTTGAGCCCAGGAATTGGAGGTTGCTGTGAGCTGTGATGCCACAGCACTCTATCCAGGGTGACAGCTTAAGGCTCTGCCTCAAAAAAAAAAACCCAGCCACAGCCAAAAACTGCCAAACAAAAAAAAAATACCTAATGTGTAAGACCTGCCTATAAGTTTGTGAGATGGTGGCACTCCCACCTATAAAATAATGATTTTAAAGACGCATAGCATATTTTGTCTAAAAATTATATTCTTTTTTTTGTAGAGACAGAGTCTCACTTTATCGCCCTCGGTAGAGTGCCGTGGCGTCACACAGCTCACAGCAACCTCCAACTCCTGGGCATAGGTGATTCTCTTGCCTCAGCCTCCTGAGTAGCTGGGACTACAGGCACCCACCACAACGCCCGGCTATTTTTCTGTTTTGCAGTTCGGCCGAGGCCGGGTTTGAACCCGCCACCTTCGGTATATGGGGCCAGCGGACTGTAGGTACCCGCCACAATGCCCGGCTATGTTTTTGTTGCAGTTGTCGTTGTTTAGCTGGCCTGGGCCGGGGTCTAACCTACCAGCACTATCCACTGAGCTACAACCTACCAGCACTATCCACTGAGCTACAGGCCCCGCCCTAAAAATTATATTTTAAAAAACAAATATAAATGTTCCTGTAATAAGATTTTTTCCCCCAAGTGGAATGGTGAAATTTTCTGTTAGTACTGCTTTACTCTCACTCTTCTGATTTGTTTCACAAGAAATTTTCACCCTTGTAGAAAAGCACTATTTTACTTTGGAAAGGCAGACAACCATTTCAGAGTATTCTGCAAGGAAGTTCTTTATTACACTTTCTTCTACTTTTTTCATCTTTAAGATTAAAAATTGAGGGCGGCACCTGTGGCTCAAAGGAGCAGGGTGTTGGCCCTATATGCTGGAGGTGGCGGGTTCAAACCCGACCGTGGCCAAAAACTGCAACAAAAAAAAAAAAGATTAGAAATTGTTAAGTGTTATCAGTAATATTCAGAGGCCTGTGTAACTAGTTGATTTAAATTGCAATAACACATGAGAAAATATCAAGGCTTTCTATGTGGCAATATTAGACATCTGATAAAATGTTCTGTGGACTCAAAGACCAGGATGTTTTTTAAACAAAGGGAAATTGAATTAAGTAGTTCTGTGTTATGCATAATCAAAGTATGCCTGATTATGCTGGCATCTGGGAACTACTGTGAGGTGCACTGCAGTTTCTGGGCTGCTGGTCTGGCTGCTGGGATGACCATCTGAGCAAGGGCACCGGCCTACTCCTCAGGATTTTGCAGTTGTGCTTATTAGCTACCCGGAGGACTGCCTAACTGCATAGCTTGTGTTCTTACCTCTCTGACACATGAGGGCTAAGGTCAGCAGCAAAACCACAATCTAATCTTAGCATACATTTTCATTTAGTTTATCGAATAGGCAATACATTTACTTTGTTCTATATATATAGTATGTATATATTATATAAGTAAATATAGTAGGACTTCTGTAAATTGACCACTGGGGCTTTTTCTCTTTTTTTCTCTAAAAAAAGTTTTCTAGGTTTGTATTTTTTTTCTTTACTTTCTTTTTTTTAAAAAGCTACGAGAATAAGCAGGTAGACTGTGGTCTCCAGGAATGGCGGCGTCTCACACTTCTTGTGCTTTTTCCTTTGGGGCCTTGGAGAGGCTGGGGCATTGGGTGGGCAGGAGGCTCCCTGTAAACATTCACACTTGGGCTGGGGCAGGAGCTGCTGTTGGGCAAAGCCAAGGATCCAGACTGGAGAAGTGGGTGACACTCCAGATACAGGCCTTGGGAGATTCAGCATGTTCTCCCTTCCCCCACCATAGAACAAGACAATGGTTGAAAAACCAGAACAGATGCCTGGAAAGGGTGTCCCATGGCCATTCCTGGTACCTCAGACAAGGGCAGACTTCAAACAGGGAGGCCTCTGGCAACCCCTCCCCTATGTCTAGTACATGGATCTAATCAGTGTAGTACAGGCCTGTTATACTGATTAGGTACATGAGGGGCACATCCAGTATATGAAAATTAGGTCAGTTAAGGAGGTAGTCAAGGTAGGGAGCTGGTCACCCATGGAGACTCTACTGTGTATGTATAAAAGACATGTAGTGAAGGTTCTACTGTGTATTTATTTTTTTATTTTTTATTTTTTATTTTTGAGACAGAGCCTCAAGCTGTCACCCTGGATAGAGTGCTGTGGCATCACAGCTCACAGCAACCTGCAATTCCTGGGCTCAAGCGAGTCTCTTCCCTCCGCCTCCCAAGTAGCTGAGACTATAGGCGCCCACCACAATGCCCGGCCATTTTTTGGTTGCAGCCATCATTGTTGTTTGGCGGGCCCGGGCTGGATTTGAACCCGCCAGCTCAGGTGTATGTGGCTGGCACCTTAGCCCGTTGAGCCACAGGCACCGAACCTCTACTGTGTGTTTATAAAAGACCTTATAGTGAAAAGTCTCAGTGCTACTTCAGGTCCTCATCTGCCACCACTGTCCCCATAACCACATTTATTAGTTTCCTCGTATTATTCCATGGTTCTTTTCTTCCAACATAAAAATATTTCATTTGTGTTATTTTCCCTCCATTTTCCATATACATGGTTTATGGATTATCCTTTTATGCTTCTTCTTCACATACGTAATCCAAAGTAGTGTTTTCATTATTGTTCTTTACGTCTTTTAGCCATTTTTTTATTTGTGAAATCCTGGGTACATTTTGTTGTTGTTAAAGAAGACAGTTGATTTGGGGAAAAGGAGATTATTTAACAGTGGAATAGATTGTTAAACTGTTTATTTTTTGCTAATGCTTTGATTTTTAGGAATAGTTTAAATATGAGCTTCCCAAGAGGTGATTAAGTTTTTCCTGTATTAAAAAAGGAAAAGGGAGGAGGGACTTCTGTTAAATGTCTGTACCGACATTAAGTTGCGTTTATTTAAAAGCAGGCATTTTCTGCCCTTTCTCTGGATATCCGCATGCTGAATGTGAATTACTTCCTGAGTTGGGAGGAGGATGTTATATCTAGGACTGCATTTGAATTTTAGTGTGGAGTGTTTTACTCTGAGATGGTAACTTTATTAGCTAAATAAATGCATTTTATCATGAGGTCTGCTTGGTATATTCAGTTTCTCTGGGTTGGTTATAACGACCGAACTGCAGTGTACTAGGCGGTGCTGCCCCATTGCAGAGTGACACTGACGGACATTGGAATAAAACAACTGTGGTCGGTGGAGATGTTCTTCCCTAGTTGTTAACCTGCATGAGACCACAGATGTGTGCTGAATTAGCTCAGAAATGACTCATGAAAGCATTATTCATGAGCATAGATTCAGAAACATAATCATTGGATTACATAGCCCACACTGTGTTAAGTTTTATGTAAATAAAAGTACAATAAAAAGTTTTTAGTCTTACAAAATATGCTATAAAATGTTTCTGATTATAAAGTTAATATATTTTCATCCTAAATTGCAAACCTGTATAAAGAACAGTGATATAAAGAAGAGAAAAATCATAACCTAGAAAGTGTTACTTCTTTTCCTCTTTTTTTTTGCTAATATAGCTGTCCATTTGGATCTGTCTATATTTAAGTATAGCAGTCGATGGTTTTTTAAACAGGACTGGGGTATTATTTTCTGAATATAGTTTTGTATGTTGTAAATATCCAGAACCTGTTTTTTATTTTTTTATTTTTTTTTCCAGAACTCAAAGGTACAGTTGTAAAGAGGCCACTTTAAATAGAGGAGGCATTGGGATGGATCTCTCTGACAATCTCTTTATTTTGCTTTGGCTCCCAAGTGAAGCCCTTTTGATGTTCAGGGGCCTGTGTGTTCACACAAGAATTACCAAACAGATAGAAGTTTGTTATTCTTGATCTTCCTAGGGTTTTTTCCCATGGGTTTGGTTATTTGTGAACTTTAAACTGCATTCAAGATACAGTGTCGGGGAGGTGTGCTAAGTATCTTGGAAGTCATCACCGTCTTCTAGAACAATTAACCTATTTTATGTCTAAGATCGTTTACCCACGAAGACAGTTTTCTGTATCTTTACAGCTAACACATCATTGAGTCAAAAATTAGGTTGTCTCCTTTTTCTTATTGGTTCTTTGTATGCCTGTTGTACTAATTAGTTATTATGTTGTTTTTTTTCCTTTGGAGTTATGCTTCTCTTTCCCCCTGAAAAAGCAAACAATTTGTCTCTTTCCCCTCCTCCTTCTCTAAAATGGCAATCAGACATCTGTCTCAACTTTTCTCACCTTAGTGGGTGCCTTCTTTTGGCAACATGTGGCATCTGATTAGATTTCTCAGTAAGATTTTATACCAAAGGACTTTCAACTATCTCTTACTGCAACTTTGGTTCTTGTTTTGTGGAAAGACGAGAAATAAGCTTGCATTTGCTCCTCTAATTCTAAATGTTGGATAGCTTCGTTGAAAGATGTATAGGCTATAGAAAACTTGGGGGATTCTGGGCTAATTCGCTTATGATAGAGGTGGCAGGGGATGAAGGTGTGAAATGGGATGGGAGAAATGTCTGTGTGGCTAAAACTAGTACTTTTTATGTAATTTAAACATTGTTTGAAAATTGCAAATTCTGGGGTGGTGCCTGTGGTCCAGTGAGTATCGCGCTGACCCCATATATTGAGGGTGGAGGGTTTGAACCCAGTCTGGCCAAACTGCAATAAAAAAATAGTCATGCGTTTTGGCGGGCACCTGTAGTCCCAGCTACTCAAGAGACTGAGACAAGAGAATCAGCTAAGCCCAAGAAGTGGAGGTTGCTGTGAGCCGTGACACCACTGCACTCAGGGCAACAAAATGAGACTCTGTCTTTAAAAAAATAAAAAAAAAAAGAAAATTACAAATTCTGATCAATAAAAATATTATCGACAATAATTTATATTAACACATATAGAAGAACATTTATAGGATACTTACTATGTGCCCATTTCATTAAATCCTCATAAAAACTGCATATTGCCAACCACCTATTTTATTGATGATAAAATGGTGGCACAGAGGGGTAAAGTAATTTGGCCAAGGTCACACAGCTGGTAAGTCATGGAGACAAAATATGGTATGAGCGAGTTCTTACTGTCTCTGTAATGTGCTTAAACACATCATTTGAATTGTATGTTTAAATTTTTTTGTAAACTTTTAAGTTTGTTTGTTTATTTATTTGGGATAGGGTTTTACTCTTTGCCCTAGGTTAGAGTGCTGTGTCCTTAGCCTACCTACAGCAACCCTCAAACTCCTGGGCTCAAGTAATCCTGATGCCTCAGCCTCCCAAGTAGCTGATACTGTAGGTGCCCACCACTATGCCTGGCTGATTTTTCTATTTTTTAGTAGAGACCGGAGGTGGGTGTGGTGTGGTGGGTGCTCACTCTTGATCAGGCTGGTCTCAAACTCATGAGCCATGGTGCCCGACCCCTTATTTCTTTTAATATTAAAAAATTTCTGAGGGTGGCACCTGTGGCTCAGAGGAATAGGGCGCCAGCCCCATATTCCAGAGGTGGTAGGTTCAAACTCAGCCCCGGCCAAAAACTGTAAAACAAAAATGAGTTTGGCTAGGGTTTAATGGATTTATTTTGTTCTGCTTTTTTTTGAGACAGAGTTCTCAAGCTGTCACCCTGGGTAGAGTGCCATGACGTCATAGCTCACAGCAACCTCCAAACTCGGGCTCAAGTGATCCTCTTGTCTCAGTTTTTCTATTTTTAGTAGAAGTAGAGTCTTTCTTTTTTGCTCAGGCTGGTCTCAAACTCATGAGCTCAAACAATCTACCTGCCTTGGCCTCCCAGAGTGCTAGGATTACAGGAGTGAGCCACTGTGCCTGGCTTGTTCTGGTTATTTTAAATCACGGTGCCACTAACCCAGTGGCGTGATCCATGAAGGTGAATTAACGGCCCATGTGACCATGCTATTATGAATCTATATAGAATTAATGAAGTTTCTCTGGTTCTTTGAGCTGCACTGATGAAAAGCTGCACTTTTGTTAGTGCTTCCCATCATTCTGGCCTCTTTTCCTTTGCCCAGACATTTGTGATCAGTATCAGAAGACACGTGATATAGGAATAAATTCAATTTCTCACTTATTTTTGTTTCGTGATATGTTATTCAGGAAAAAATTTCTCCTCTTCCTTTTCCCCTCTTTCTATAAACTTGCTATATGTAAATGTTATGACCCTGTAATGCTATCTCCCACCTACACTTTGAAGAAATTGATTAGTTTTTTATTTGCTAATGAGTGGAGGATGAGAAGCAGCAGGTGGGACTAGCTGGCTGGTTGTTACTCCCCTCTCCAGTTCTCTGCTCTCTTTTTAAATTTATTTTTTATTTTTATTTTTATTTTTATTTTTGAGACAGTTTCTTACTATGTTGCCCTCTGTAGAGTGCAGTGGCATCACAGTTCACAGCAACCTCAAACTCTTGGGCTTAAGCCATTCTCTTGCCTCAGCCTCCCAAGTAGCTGGGACTACAGGCGCCGGTATTTTTTGTAGCAGTTGTCATTGTTGGTTAGCTGGCCAGGGCTGTGTTTGAACCCACCATCTTTGGTGTATGTGGCTGGTACCATAACCACTGTGCTACGGGTGCTGTCTGCTCTCTGTTTATTGATGGAAAAATACCTTTAATGGTGTGTTGCTTGGTAGCACTACCAACCAAGAGAATGGGACCCGTAGCCATTAACTTAAACTGGTTCTCAGAGTGTGGCTTCTGAGATCCTCAACATCTCCTGGGCCCCAGCCCAGACCTTCCAAGTGTGAATCACTGGGGTGGGCCCAGCAGGCTTGGTGAAGAGCCCTCCAGGTTATTGTACCAAGCACTGGAGTTTGAGTCTGGGCCAGAGAGTGAAACTGCTGAGAGACCCATGGCCTGTGTTGGGTTCCGGGCAGTGACTGGAGCTGCCAAAACTAAATCCCAAGGGGTTTCTTTATAAAGCTTCTGCGTCTGGCCAAGGACAGTCTGGGCTTATGAACTAACACTTCATTACCGTACAACAATGCGGGTCTTGCTTCAAGAGCCCCTGGGTGCTTCAGAGGCACACTCAGTATAGGCCTTCACTGTTTGGAGATTAGTAACCTGGCCACTGGCCTGTTCATGGGCCTGGGGACTAAGGCGAGTCTCTCTGCTTTCCCTTTTCCCAGGAACTTTAAGCAGTTCAGAGAGCAGTGAGGTGTCTCAACACAGGGTAGGGACATAATTTCTAAACAAAATCCCAAGAAGAGAGGATTATTCTTTCTAAATACTGATTACAAAAGCCTCCCATTTTGATATTTTAGAGAGAGTGCCTCTTAAAAAACGTAACTAGGAAAACTTGAAGTGGACATGGGAAATTTTATTTGTGGGTGGAACATAAACATTTGAAGAAACATGAGGAAGATTTACAAGCATGAACTTACTAGGACAGGTTGTATTCTTTCTGCTTGAGGTAGAATCCTGTTTTTCTTTACTTGGTATTATTCAGCTTTGTAATTAATTACTTTCCTAATTTTGTAATCCATAAATTAGGTGTTAATGTAGTATCATCCACTGTAGTTTCAAGAGGTTAAAGATAAACTTTGATAAGAGAGGGGATTTGTGTGACCATAAATTACTTTCTAAAGTTTCTAAATAGCCATAAATAACTCTCGGTGCTTAATTTTTCTCCTCTGTAAACTGGGCATTATACTGATACCTGAAATGGTCGTTGTGTAGATAAAAAGAGATATAGAATGATGTCTGGCCTATCATAAACACATTTTAGATGATCTTCTGAACTGGGCCCTACTTTTTTGTTGTTGTTGTTAGAGACAGTCTCACTTTGTCGCCCTGGGTAGCGTGCCATGGAGTCACACAGCTCACAGCAACCTCAAACTCTTGGGCTCAAGCGATCCTCTTTTCCTGAGCCTCCCAAGTAGCTGGGACTATGGTGCCCGCCACAATACCGGGCTACTTTTAGAGATGGGGTCTTGCTCTTGCTCAGGCTGGTCTCAAACCTGTGAGCTCAGACAATCTACTCACCTCCGCCTCCCAGAGTGCTAGGATTACAGGCGTGAGCCCCCATGCCTGGCCAGGACCTTACTATTCTTTTAAAACTACTTTTACTTTTTTCTTTCTGAGTGTATTTTAAAATCTAATAAAGTTAAGATATTGGGATAAAGGATTGGACTTGATTATTTGATTGGACTTTAATAATGTGAAATTACCTAAAGAGTGTGCTTGTGTTCTGGTTAATTGTATTTTCTAGATAGATGATGGTTAGGTTTGATAATTGGGTTATTTCCAAGTTTTTGGATCTCTGTTCCAGATATCATGATAATTCAATTCTGAAGATATAGAATATTGGATTAAATTTATTCAGCATGTTCTCTAAATATGGTGTTTTGATTATATCTCTAATGTGAGTTTATTATGATATCATTTTCTCTTTTCAAATTGAGATCCTATAAAATTCAGGTAGGGGTTTTGGTTTGTTGGGTTCCAAGGAGTTGACTTTATTATATGCAGATAATCTCTATAATTTAGAATGTTTCCATGTTTCCAAAGCATGACCACACAGAGGGCAGCCCCAGAAGCTTCTTAATCCTAGATCTATTACCTATTTACGTGGGCATAATGCTCATGTAAGAATTTTTCTGTGAGAAAATGGATTATAAATGGCAATTAGGATACCAAGGTGACTTTTTTCTGTCCCTTCCACCTGCTTCACTTAGCTGTGTGACCTCAGTGACATCTGTAACATGAATGATTTGGGTCAGACCTTCAGGTGCTGTTTGGGGCTCAGGTTGAGGGGGAGCTCTATGTCACTCAGGCAAGGTGTATATGTGTGCTCTAGAGGCAGGGGATAGGGTAATTTCCAGAGTGCCTGGGTGTACGGGACTGAGAACGTCAGGCCTTATAAGCCCAGCAGTCTTGGCTGTGAGCGGTCATTACAGCTGGGAGCGCCAGGCCGGTTGAGGGAAGGTGAGCCTCTGGCAGCCTTCAGGTTCATTGTGGGGCAGCTGGAAACTATGCACGGAGCATTTATAAGGTGGGTGTGTAGTAAGCAGGGCTGCGTTTGTAGAGCCTCTTTTAATTTTTTCCTAAGGGACTTTAAATGGATAAGGCCAGAAATTTTTTTATTTTTATTTTTTGAGACCAAGTCTTACTTTGTCACCCTCGGTAGAGTGCCATAGTGTTTGTTACAGCTCACAGCAACCTCAAACTCTTGGGCTTATGTGATTCTCCTGCTTACTCAACCTCCTGAGTAGCTGGGACTGCAGGCACCCAGCATAGCACCTGGCTATTTTTGGAGATGAGGTCTCAATCTGACTCAGGCTGGTCTTGAACTCATGAGCTCAGGCAATCTACTCACCTTGGTATCCAAGAGTGCTAGGTTTACAGGCATGAGCCATCGTGCCTGGCCAGAAGAGGCCAGAGATTTTGTCAGTTTTAAAAGCCCACTTAAAGTCAAATTCTGGTACTGGAAATGATTATTTTCATGTGTGTGTAGTTTTTTTTTTTTTTCTTTTTTTTTGAGACAGAGCCTCAAGCTGTTCACAGCTCACAGCAACCTCCATTTCCTGGGCTCAAGCAAGTCTCCTGCCTCTGCCTCCCAAGTAGCTGGGACTACAGGTGCCCGCCACAATGCCCGGCCATTTTTGGTTGCAGCCGTCATTGTTGTTTGGCAGGTCCAGGCTGGATTCGAACCCGCCAGCTCAGGTGTACGTGGCTGGCACCTTAGCCCGTTGAGCCATAGGCGCCGAGCCCATGTGTATGTAGTTTTATCCTTACCTTTATGACCACACCTCATAGTCTATAGTTGAATATCTATAAACCCTTTTATCTACTGATAAAACACAAGAAAATGTTCATTCCACATTTCATTTCTGTTCAAAGATTGTAGTGCCTGTATATGTTTTAACAATGTGCAAAGCATTAAAGGTCCTTTCCACTTCTCTGCATTCTTTGTAAAAGGATCTAAATTGTTTGTAGAATCCTAAAAGCTTTTGGTAAAGCACATGTTTTTAAATCGTATGGATGTGTAAGGAAAAGACAGACTTGAGCTTGTTAAAAATTATTCCTGTCAAGAGCTATGTAGCTTCACATGTCAAACATGATTTGAAAATATTTTCCCCAAGTCGCCATGTCTTAACAATTTATGTTCCGGAGGGAGCTCCTTGGAAGGATTTAAATAATGAGAGGTCACATTTTTCTTTCAAGTCTGATTTCCAAAGTGAAAATGAACTTCTGTTTTTTAACTTAAACTTGAAAAAAACTTCAGTGAAGAGCTTTTAGAACTGAGCAGTGATTGTGTTATGTGGAGCTGGGCTTCCCCATCTCTGTAGCCAGAAATGAAGCTTGACAGTTTTTTTTCATAGCTGTAAAAATGAAGAAAGAAAGGGAAGAAGAGGTAAAAAATGCTGAGTCTGGGAAACTGTTCTAATCACTTAAATCTTAGCTACATAAATGTCTGTTTACATTAATGGGGAAGGACAAAATAAGAAGAGTCTTTTTTTTTTTTCTGGTTAAATATCCTCCTTTCACCCCCTGGATATCACTTTGCAAATTCATTCCTCAGACTTACTGAAAACAAATGAATAGCTAAAAATTAATATTTAACATAATTAGGGAATATCATACAATTTTTACAGTGAAATTCTAATTAAGCTATTGGATTCTAAATTACTGGATTTCCAATTAGTTATTCATTCTTTCTCAGTATTTGAGCTAGTGGAGAAGAGAGTTAGTTAATATGGATAATGTAGAGTTACTACCCTAAGTCTTTAGAAAGGGCTATATCTCACATTTTGATAGGCCTAATGTGTTTATTTATTTATTTGTTTGTTTGTTTGTTTTCAGACAGTCTCAAGCTGTTGCCTTAGAGTAGAGTGCTCCGGCATCATAGCTCACAGCAACCTCCAACTCTTGGGCTCAAGTGATCCTCTTGCCTGTTTTTCTATTTTTAGTAGAGACGGAGGCCTGGCTTTTTGCTCAAACTTGTCTCAAACCCTGAGCTCAAGCAATTCATCCTCCTCGGCCTCCCAGAGTGTTAGGATTACAGGCGTGAGCCACCTCTCTGGCTCCGCTTAATGTACTTTAAATGGAGCCCTGAATATCTGTTTCAGAATTAATTGGTAAGTGTTCTGAATTACCTATTATATCTCTTTTGCGGAGATATTTTTCTTGTTCATTTTATATTAGAACTAGACTGTATCTCTTCTCAGTTGGCTTGTCAGATCTAGACCAAGCTGAAGTATTCTTTTTTTTTTTTTTTTGCCGGAGCTGGGTTTGAACCTGCTACCTCCGGCATATGAGACTGGTGCCCTACTCCTTTGAGCCACAGGCGCCGCCTTTTAATATACTTTGTTTTTTTGTTTTTTTTCTTGGACTAGAGGTAATAATTACATAATTCTGTTTTTAAGTCTTATTGAGTGGTGGGTAGTCAGCAGTAAATGTGAAGGAGAAAGAAAATTGTAAGGAGGAAGTAGTGATAGAATTTTTTTTTCTTGACTAATAGTAATTATTGTAGCACCTTAAAATGTAATGTGTTCTCCTTAGCATTCAAAGATGTAACTGTTGTGAGATCGTTAAACTACGTTTTTTGACTTTTCCTCTAAGAGCTGTAGAGATTCATGGTGAATAAATTTTCATTCCCTGCTGTACACACTTTGGATGAATGAGCTGACTTTATGGCCTTGAACATGAGCTCATGTGAAAAACCTGTGGTTATGGGTAGTCATCAAAAATTTTTAGCTGATTTTTTAGAAATTTACTTTCATAGTGCTAAACATCATGCTTGTTCTGCCCGCTATTCCATGGTTTTTCAGTTTTGAGTATTGACTTTTCAAGATGAGGATTTAGTTCTTTTTTCCTTCCCTCAATCCACCCTCAACATATACCTTCCATCCCCACGTCTTGCCTCGTGGGCACATACTTTGCTTTGCTTAGCTCAGCATTCCATGCTTACCGCACTGGGACAGCGCACCCATTCAGAGCAGGGCCACATCATCAAACACAATTACTTCTCCTGTATTATACACGTATCACTTTTGTCTTCCCTGGTGTTAACAATGACTCCTTATGGTGTATGTGTTTCGGTGTGTTTATTATTTCAACCACTCTACCCAATCCATATCTTCTTTTTACCTTAAGAAGTCAGTCAATTTTATCTTTATGGAGACTTAATCCCGGAGTTTTCTGATCTCATCTAATCCAGACTGATTTGTTTCCCCTGCTGCTGGTGCTGGCTGTCCCTGTAATCTCCTTCACTGTCATCCTAGAGATTTCCTCCCTCTTTTGATTCCTGTCTCCCTTTAATACCTTTGGTTTACTCTTTATTTTGGTGAGCCTTGTGGCTGGTAGCTTCCTCAAGAAAAATTAGTAGAGGGCATAGTTTTTGTGTGTCTACCCTCTCATTTGATCGATCGTCTTGCTGGGTAAAGCATTCTAGGTTAAAACATTTTTAGTCCTTTTGCTCTTTTAGATTCTTTAGTCTTTTAGTTTCCAGTATTGGCGTTGAGAAACTCAGGATGTTCTGATTCCTGAACCTTTGTGTGCAGCTTTCTTTTCCTGGTTAAAAGCTTTTGAGGTCAGCTCTTTAATGTCAGTGTTTTGAAATTTCACAGGGATTTCTCTTGGGGTATGTGTGTGTGTATTTTAATTATTATTTGTTGGCCATTTGATGAGTTTTTTGAATCTCTTAAATCTAGAAACTTTTTCTTTAGTACTGAAAAAAATATTTTATTTAATTAATTTATTTTAAATTCTTGTCTTCTTATATTTTCAGATGTTAGATCTTCTGGACTGACCCTTAAACTTTATCTTTTCCTTGTGTTTCCATCTCGTCATCTTTCTTTTTGTTTAACTTCTGGGCCATCTCTTAATTCATTCTTTTCCAATTCTTCTATGAGCTTTTCAGTTCTACTATCAGGTTTTTCATTTGTAAGAGCTCTTGTTCTTTATTCTGGGTATTCTTTTATACAGGGTGGCCATAAAGTTCATGTGGAATTCAAATCGTATAACAAAATCATTCTTTTAGTTCATTGATGTACTGTCTGTCTTATTTCTGAGAATAGTGAAGTTTTCAAGTTTTCTTTCTTTCTTTCTTTTTTTTTTTTTATGAGACAGAGTCGCAAACTGTCACCCTTGGTAGAGTGCCATAGCATCACAGCTCACAGTAACCTCAAACTCTTGGGCTTAAGCGATTCTCTTGCCTCTGCCTCCCAAGTAGCTGGGACTACACGTGCCCGTCATAGCGCCTGGCTGTTTTTTTGTTGTTGCAGTTGTCGTCGTTGTTTTCTTAGCTGGCCCAGGTCAGGTTCAAAACCTGTCAGCCTTGGTGTATGTGGCTGGCGCCCTACCCACTGAGCTACTGGCGCCGCCCAAGTTTTCTTTACTTCAGTATTTCTTCCATGTTAGTGAGAATAAGGAAAGGATGTGAAAGGGAAGAGAACAAAATAAAGATACATTCCCTGAGCAGGCAGTTAAAGAGTCTGGAATTCTTTTTGTTAGCTGTTCTGCATTTTGACTTACTTGGAATTTGGTGAGTGAATGAAATTCTAGAAGTGAAGTGAAAACATTTGTGGTTGAAGAAACACTGACATTTTATCCTCCTTGTCTTTCCCCTTCTTTAGAGTAAGTCTCAAGTATTTTATGCATTGCCATTGAGTCTTGTCTAAGAGAAATCATGTTATGCTGAGTGATGGTTGTGCTGTCTTTCTTAATTTATTATATACAGCTCAACAGAAATTTCACCGACATAATTTTTGCATTGTCACAGATTATGGCATAACATGAAAATCCAAAGTTTTGTGTAGAAAAGAGGATGATTCTTCGTGCTGAAGTTTTCTGTTACTTCAGGCTGTCTTTTAACAATGCCAAAAGTTGCTCCATTAAAAAAAAAGTTCTTTCCTTCCTTTTATTTCCTATTGACTAGTTAAAGAAAGAAATATTTTTTAATTTCACTAAGACATTTTTGTATGGCAGAGTATACCTTTATTGTCCTAGAACAAATCTTTAACAAAAGAACTGATGTAAACTGCTATTAGACTTTGAACTCTAAAACAACTCAGGAATAGGCATTTTAAAATTCTACTTTGGTTTTTCTTGCTATGTTTGTGCTATTAATTAAATTTAGAAACGGGACTGAATGTTTCTACATTCAGAGCCCCGGCTGGGATTGCAGTGCTAGTTCTTTGCAAGAATCTCCATATTAAAGGAGTACTAACTAATAGCAGTAATAACTACACCTGTCACGGGTCTCCAGGGATCCCATGGAACACAGCTCTGGAGCCCTCATGACTGCAAATGGGAGGGTGCAACTTGACATTAAAAAACTGACAAAATATTCTTCTATCCATTTGGTGAAAGCATTCTTTTTATAGTAGTGACATTGAGAAAGTATGTATTTAATCCAGCATTGCTGGTGTTGCTAAAACCATTGCTGAATTACAAAAACTTGAATCTGGAATCTGTTAGTACATTTGTATTTTTGGTTTTTACTCATATTATTAACAGTTGTATGATTAAATTCCCATTGAAAAGATTCCCTTGCCAGAGTTTTATTCCCCATATTCCCTATTTTGATGTTTGAACCTGCCACCTCTGGCATATGGGGATGGCACCCTACTCCTTTGAGCCACAGGTGCCGCCCCCTATTTTGATGTTTACCTTCACATTCTCTGTATCTTCCTCCTCCTCTTTATCCACACACATAGACACATTTGTCTCTTAGAATAAATGTTGGGGGCTCGGCACCTGCGGCTCAAGCGGCTAAGGCACCAGCCCCATACACCAGAGCTGGCGGGTTCGAATCCAGCCTGGGCCTGCCAAACAACAATGAAACAACAACCAAAAAAATAGCTGGATGTTGTGGCGAGCGCCTGTAGTTCCAGCTACTTGGGAAGCTGAGACAGGAGAATCACTTGAGCCCAAGAGTTGGAGGTTGCTGTGAGCTCTGATGCCACAGCACTCTACCCAGGGTGACAGCTTGAGGCTCTGTCTCTAAATAAGTAAATAAATAAATAAATGTTGGGATCATATGATATCTAAATCATGACTTGAGGGTTTTTTCTTTTCCTAATAGCGTGTCTTGTATGTAGTTTTCTCTGTCTGTTCATATAAGTTTACCATGTATTCTTTCATGGTTCCCTAGTTTCCCATGGTAGGAATGTCACAACTTGCTTGTCATCATCCTATTGATAGACATTTGGGTTTTCAGTTTTTAATCTTCTCAGGCTGTTGCAGTGAACAGCCTGTACCCACCTCATTGTATAGCACGGTCTTTATAATATCTAGCGTTACTATAAAGCTTTCCCTTGAGGATTGTGGATTTGATCATTGGGAGCAGCCTCCTCTTGGAGTAGAGCAATAAATCTGAGGGTCAAGCTCTCAGGAATTCTAATTTTGAGAATTTGCAGATTTATTGCTGGAATAAATGGCCTCAAGATTATTAATTTAAAGGATGGTACTTACCTGGATGTGTTGTTTCTGGGGGGTGGGGGTTGCGCATACATGCATGTGTGTTTAATTTATCTCTTTATTTTATAATCAGACCATGCTAGATGTAACTTTGGGATTGTTATGATGGGTTATTTTTCTGACCCTCTAGTTAAGTAAACATATTTTGATTCCTCATTGACTTTTCCCCCCATGTTGTAATTGGTGTTTTTGACTGGACTGACTATTCTCCAATTTGGCTAAGTCTACTTACTATTACAAGGAAGTGGCGTTTGAGCTAAGTTGTGAACTATTCTCTGATTTCTCCATCTCTGATAGGTCTTCTGCGTGTTCTCCTGGCACCTTGTACCTTACTGTCTTCTCGGTTCTGTGGTGGTTCTTTCTTTACAGGGTGTCCTTGTGGATTGGGTGCCTTCAGAGCTGGCATTGTCTTGTAGATCATGTCATTCTCAGTCGGACACAGTTCACATTAAATACATGACTGCCGACAGTAGTGGGTTAACTACAGAGGGAGCCTGGGCCTTAAACTGGGGAGGAACTTGATCACTAGGAAGAAAAGCTTGTGCTTAAATCAGTGGGGGAAAAAAAGAGTTTTGATTAGATGAATAATAGGATTAGAGCTTCAATTAGAAAGATTAAGTGTTAGTAATTTATAGGATGAAACAGAAAACTGAGATCATTGAAAAACAAATCAGAATATGGTGAAAGTGGTCTGGCTTATTGTGTAGTGATAATGGAAAAAGAAAGGAGATAGGCCGGGCTTGGTGGCTCACACCTGTAATTCTACCACTCTGGGAGGCTGAGGTGGGTGGATTGTTCTGAGCTCATGAGTTTGAGACCAGCCTAAGCAAAGGTAAGACCCCATCTCTAAAAATACCCAGGGCACGGCGCCTATAGCTCAAGTGGCTAAGGCTCCAGGCACATACCCCAGAACTGGTGGGTTCGAATCCAGCCCAGGCCTGCCAAACAACAAGGACAACTACAACCAAAAAATAGCCGGGTGTTGTAGCAGGCACCTGTAGTCCTAGCTACTTGGGAGGCTGAGGCAAGAGAATTGCTTAAGCCCAGGAGTTGGACGTTGCTGTGAGCTGTGATGTCACTGCACTCTACCCAGGGCAATAGCTTGAGCCTCTGTCTTAAAAAAAAAAAAAATAGCTGGGCATGTGGCAGGCGCCTGTAGTCCCAGCTACTCAGGAGGCTGAGGCAAGAGGATCACTTGAGACCAAGGGTTTGAAGTTGTTATGAGCTATGACACTATGGTAATCTACTGAGGGTGACAAAATGAGACTCTGTCTTAAAAAATAATAATAATGATATTTGGAACAGAATTTACCATATTTGGCAACTGATTAGGTTCAACATTCATTTATTCATTTATCAGTATATTTATTTATCCAGCTAACTTATTGAGTGACACTCTGAGCCCCATGTGATATTAGGCATTGGGGGTAAGCTGCCAAGGACAAGCATGAGTCAAAGGTGCTGAACAGGTCTGGAGAGTAGGTGACCTCTAGAGGGATGCCAGCTACAGAAATTGTAATGCCAGGAAAAAGGAACTGGTTTTGTTGGGCAATTTTTTTTTTTTTTAACTTTTAGACTCATTGACTGATGTTAAGCCGCCAGGAGTATTCAGCAGAATGTTGACAGTATGTGTTTTTCAGAAACACATTTTGTTTTTAATTTGTATGGAGGAGATAGTTGAAGCTACAGAAGTGAAACATGGCAGAGAATTAGACTGAGTCCTTGAAAAGTGAAGTTGATGTGTGTTACTGCATGGCGCAGAATCGAAGAGTTGCTGGAAGTTACACAGGGACTAAGAAATGGACTCTGAATTTTGATGAGGGGAAGGGGAAGGAGGAAAATTGACAATGGATGAAAATGAAAGGCCAGTGCATTCTCTGGGTTCTACCATAGCCCAGGCAGTGTTAATTTTTTTTTTCTATTGTGGGTTTTGATTTTTCCCCCCAGAAATTGGTTTTATGTAATGTACCCAAGTCTTAAGTTTCTCAATAAAGAAAAAAGTCTCCATTAAAAAAAAAAAAAATGAAAGGCCAAATAACTTCTAATTTTATTGCATCTTCCTTTTACTTCACTTTTCTTCCCCTCCATTCTGCCCTTTCCCCTCCCCTCCATTAGACAAGGTCTCACTCTCACCATGCCTGGCTAATTTTACATTTTTTGTAGTGATGGGGTTTTGCTATGTTTTTTAGGCTGGTCTTGAGCTCCTGGCTTCATGCCATCCTCCTGCATCAGCCTGTCAAAGTGCTGGGATTACAGGGGTGAGCACCCAGCCTTACTCCATATTTATGACCTTCCCACCCCACCCCACAACCCCAGTGAGAGGAAAGTTCGCCTTCTGATCTGAGCTGCAACATTGTCTCCTCCACTGGGTCCCCAGCCTGGTGGCCTGTTACGCAGATTTTGGAATTGCCAGCTCCCAAGATTGCAGGAGCCAATTTTTAAAATAAACTTGTGTATTTCCAGATAGATCTATTGATAGATCAATTTATGTCTAACTATATTTATAAAGATACATACATCCTACTGTTCTGTTTCTCTGGAGGACCCTGACTAATATAGATTTCCACATAACTAGAGTCAAAGCTGTGATTTCGTTTAGTGAGCTTGTTCTTTACCGTTTAGCTCCATCCCTGATCCCTTGAGTCCTTGGGTAGACAATTCTCTTCTTTCCAGGTAGTTATTCAAGTCTGTTCTTGCTCAGTGAGTACTTCCTGTGTATCTGACTTATGCTACTATATTATTGTAATTGTTGGCATGTGTGTCTGTTTCCCTAACCTAATCTCTGAGCTTTCTGCAAACGAGCACCTGGTAACTAGGGTCCTTAACCTACTAGGCATGTAAGAATTTGTCGATATATATCTATTGAGTAAAAGAGTTTAGCTCTGACCTGACTCTTAAGTATAAAACTAGGAAAGAAATAAAAAGGAAAAACAGTAACACGGAAAGTAAGACCAGAAAGAGCTGGGCAAACACATTGTCAGCATCTTCCTGTGGCAGGTGCGAAATGTCTTGTGATGATCGGGAACGCCCCCGTGACCATTATCTAATCAGCATTTGTTTAAATACATATTTCAAAATTCAAACATTTTCTTAATTTTTTTTTTTTTGCAGTTTTTGGCCAGGGCTGGATTTGAACCCGCCACCTCCGGCATATGGGGCCAGCGCCCCACTCCTTTGAGCCACAATTTTTTTTCTGATGTGACTTCACTCAGTGATAGCCAAATAAAGTCAGACTTCAAAATATTTTATAGAGGTGGCGCCTGTGGCTCAATGAGTAGGGCGCCGGCCCCGTACACCAGAGGTGGTGGGTTCAAACCAGGCCCTGGCCAAAAACTGAAAAAAATAAATAAATAAAATATTTTATAGAGACATTTTCAAGAAACCACAGAAGCATTAATAAGGAAAAAGAAATGCATGTAACCTCATTACTCATGGTTAACTATGAACATTTTTTGTGTAGCTCTTTCTATAACTTTTTTTTTTTTTTTGAGACAGAGCCTCAAGCCGTCACCCTGGATAGAGTGCTGTGGCATCACAGCTCACAGCAACCTCCAATTCCTGGGCTCAAGCGAGTCTCCTGCCTCTGCCTCCCAAGTAGCTGGGACTACAGGCACCCGCCACAATGCCCGGCCAATTTTTGGTTGCAGCCATCATTGTTGTTTGGCCGGCCCGGGCTGGATTCGAACCCACCAGCTCAGGTGTACGTGGCTGGCGCCTTAGCCCGTTGAGCCACAGACGCTGAGCCAGCTCTTTCTATAATTTTTAAGATATGCAAACATACCTAGTGATAACATGTCATAGTATTTTTGTTACTTTCTTTTTTTCAAGTAAATGTCATAAAATCTTTTGCTCTTATTAACTATACATTATTTATAATACCTGCATAGCATTCACCACAGAGAAATAAATATATATTATTTAATGAATCTGCTTATTATTGGACATTAAATCTGTTTCTCTCTCTCTCTCTTTTTTTTTTTTTGCTATTCTAAACATGGGCACAGTGAACATATCTGCACGCATATCTTTGCGTATTTGACTATTATTTCCTGAAAATAAATTGTTAAAAGTAAAATTTCTGGATAGTAGGTAACCGATTCTTTTATAGGACAATTTTGTTATATGTTACCTAAATGTCCTCCAGAAATGTTTTACCGATATATGTTAATTCCAGGAGCATATGAGAATTGAAATGTGTTCTTAAAGCAGGTATGTGACCTGTTTTCTTTTTCCTTCTAAGATAGGTTGCTTTTTCTTAAATCTCGAATATTTTGCATAAGATCTTGTTTAACCTGTTAAGCCTATTAGTGATTCTACCAGGATAAATTAATTGTTGTCATATATCCGTGCTTGTTTGAACAAAATACTCAAGCATCTAAAATATGAGTAGCTAGTCTTGCAGCATTCATGAATGACTCACTTGTTTGTTTCATATGAGAAAACAAGGGAGGAGGCAAGTCAAATGACTATGAATCTTCTTTAAAGGAGCTATAGTATGGTGTGGAAGACCAAAGGACTGGCTTCAGTCCCAGCCTCTGGGGGATACAGTGTGGCACATTCAATCACGGTATACTTGCGTATACAGTGTAGCACATTCTTTTTTTTTTTTTTCTTTCTTTTTTTTTTTTTTCTTTCTTTTTTTTTTTTTTGAGACAGAGCCTCAAGCTGTCACCCTGGATAGAGTGCCGTGGCATCACAGCTCAC
>CAUYRH010086287.1:0-53929 GCA_963574655.1 Perodicticus potto
AGATGACCATCCCTTCACCTTGAGTCTAAATTTATCTTTTAAGGTAAGATGAGATTCTTGTATTCAGCAGATATCTGGCCTGAGTTTTTGTATCCAGTCAGCCAACCTATGCCTCTTTAGAGGACAATTTAAACCATTCACATTTATTGAAAATAATGATAAATCTTTAGAAAGTCCAGTGGACATTTTTAATCCTTTCATCACTGTGGAAGTTGAAATTTGATAAAAAGTTTCTGGGTGAGTTTACTTTTGTGGTGGAGGATTACGCTGGTCATTATGGAAGATAGGTGTGAGAATATCCTGGAGAGCTGGTTTAGTTATAGCAAATTTCTTCAACATGTGGATGTCGTTAAAGTATTTAATTTCTCCATCATAAATGAAACTCAGTTTAGCTGGGTACAGGATCCTGGGTTGAAAGTTCTTTTGTTTTAGGAGATTAAAAGTTGGTGACCATTCTCTTCTAGCTTGAAAGGTTTGATCAGAGAGATCTGTAGTTATTCTAATATTCTTCCCCTTGTAGGTTATGGATTTCTTGTGTCTGGTTGCTTTCAGAATTTTCTCTTTCATATTAAGTTTAGTGAACTTAATTATGATGTCCCTGGGGGATATCTTATTTGGGCTGAGTTGTGCTGTGGTTCTGAAACTTTTGCTACCTAAATTTCAAAATCTCTTGTCATGTCTGGTAAGTTCTCTTTCATAATCTCATAAAGAAGAGACTCTGTGCCTTGTGACGCTACTTCATCATTTTCAGGTATCCGTATAAGGCGAATATTGTTTTTCTTTGAGTTATCCCAGAGCTGTCTGAGAGAATGATCCGTTTTTGCCTTCCATTTCTCTTCCTCTTTGGAGGTTTGGGAGCATTCAAAAGCTTTGTCTTCAATGTCAGAAATCCTTTCTTCTGCTTGCTCCATTCTGTTACTGAGGGATTCTATTGTGTTTCTCAGATCTTTAAGGGCTGCAAGTCGTTGACTCAATGTGTCAAAATCTTTGGTCATTTGGTCTTTGAATTCCTTGAATTCTTGAGAGACTTTTTGAAATGCTCACAGAATTTCTAATCCAACTTTTCCTCTATTTTATTGATCTTGTTTGCAATCCAAATTCTAAATTCAATTTCAGACATCTCAGCCATATGTTTATGCTTAGGATCATCGTTTGTGTCCGCCAAATTGTTCCTTGGTGGGGGGGGGGTTGATCTACTCTGGTTGTTCATGTTTCCAGAGCTTTGCTGGTGATTCTGCTTCATGATTATTTTGCACCATTTGGTTGGATGAGTAGATAAGGATAAGTTGGGTTGGGGGTTCTAGGAGTAGTGATTGACCAGTCCTTTGCCTGAAAGCTGGAACTGGTGTCTGTACCTTTTCCCCTAGAGTTTTGCCAAGGACCCGTACAGTGCTACTGCCTGAAAAACTGGGGACCTTCTTGGTGTGGTGGGGTTAAATGATTCTGTCTTATTTTCAGCTGGTCTCTGTCTCTCCCTAGAGAATCAGTTACTCTGTGTTGAAGTCTGAGCTTTTGTTTGTATCCTTGGGGTTGCTGGTCACCCCAGCAGGGTTGGTGTGCATTCTTCGATCTTCTCTTTTGGCTCAGATCCAAACCATCAGCTTTCTTGCTAAATTTCTGTCCTTTAACTCTCCTTCTGGACAGGAGCCTCTGTGGAAAGCTGGCTACAGATCGCCATCTTGGCTCCCCCCCCACTTGCTCTTTTCTTATTAATAAGTTTGAGTTCTCTTGGTTATCAGACCTTTGTCAGAAATGTAACCTTCAAATATCCTCTTCCATTCTGAGGGCAGTCTACTTGCTTTACTTACTGTGTTCTTGGCAGTGCAGAAGGTTTTAATTTGATCAGATCCCAGTAATGTATTTTTGGTATTGCTTGAATTGCCCTAGGGGTTCTCCTCATAAAGTTTTCTCCCAGGCCAATTTCTTCAAGTGTTACCCCTGTAAAATTCTTTACGTAAACATTTTAAAATCTCCTATCTAATTTCTTATTATGATAAATTCCTAAGAATCACAAGAGATGACAGCTGGGGAGCTCAGGGCTTTAAACTATAATTAAATTGTTAATACTTTGAGGCTCGGGTTGTTGAGAGAAGAGGTAGAGTGTGTAAGAGGAAGTACAAGTATATAAACTTAGATATAAAGCCTTAGAATCCATTTCCAATTGACTATCAACCAGTGAGGTAGTGAAGGCAACTTCAAAATCAAAAAGTAATTTAGAAATAAAAGATTATTAATTTTACACACTACTTAAATGCAATTTTCTAGCTATACTTCTATAAACGGGTATTCCTATATTGAATAATATCCATAACATATAATGTATTTTGAAAATAATTTATCCAGATAGTGGCTTTCTGGTTGAATTCAATCATCTGAACAAACTGTTAATTTATTAAGAAAGCAAGTAAAGACATATGAATTGAAGACGATTAAGAAAGGGCCCCCAGGGCTGCACCTGTGGCTCATTGAGTAGGGCACCTGCCCCATATACTGAAGGTGGCAGCCTCGGCTGAACTGCAAAACAAAAATAGCCGGGTATTGTGGTGGTGCCTGTAGTCCCAGCTACTCGGGGGGCTGAGGCAAGAGAATTGCCTAAGCCCAGGAGTGGAGGTTGCTGTGAGCGGTGTGAGGCCATGGCACTCTACCAAGGGTGATATAGTGAGACTCTGTCTCCACAAAAAAAAAAAAAGAAAGAAAGGCCCCTGAGAAACAGGCATTGGCATGTATTGCTAATGGATGGATTATAAATTGGCTCAAGAAAGCAATTTAGTGATAGTCATAACAATTAAAATACAAATTCCTCAGGATTAAGGAATTCTACCTCTAGGGATTCTACAGAAATATTTACCCATGTCATAAGATGAAGGCACTAAAATGTTCACAGCAGCATAGTCAACAATGTCCTCCAACTGGGTAGGTATTTGTGTGTGTGGAGGTATGTGTGGATGTGCATGTGTGTGTTGAATGTATAAATCACTTATGATCTATCCATAAAATAGAAAATCATGTAATCATTGAGAAAAGTGAGTCTTACCAATATGGAACATTTCTAACAAATGGCAAAGTTTCAAAAAAAGCAAGGCAAAGCATAGTGTTATGAGGTGTGCTAATGCATATATAAAAAGCCCTCTATTTGAGTACATGTGGAATATTTCCACAAGGATGCTAAGAAACTGCTGCATGGGGATTGGAGGAAAAAAGTGGAAGGGAGGCTTGTTTTTCATTATTTGTATTGTTTGGAAAAGGGCAATGAATAAATAAGTATGTGTGGAAATAAATTGTCATCAGGGTCCTTTCAGTCCCAAAACTTTTGCCTAGATGACAAAGACCTTTTCCTTTACCAAACTTCCCTTTAAATTCCAAAGCCTCACATTTACTCTGGCTCTTCTATAAGAATCTGAAATAATATGGAACTTCCTAGTAGCATAAGGGGTTAAAAGACATAATTAAGATATTCAGTGACTTAAATACTAGTGAGGTTTCCTTTCTAACAATATGGCAGAATAAATGCCCAGATTTCTGGAACTCTTTCCTGGTACAAAACACCTACAATTGGTGAAGTAAATATCAAAATGAATAATGGATGGCTTGGCTGGTAAGAAATAAAGTAAATGTTCAGAGGCCAGAAGTAATGAAAAATCCTAATCTAGATGAAAAAGTGATTGCTACAGTCAGCATTCACTTCAGGTATATCTGGATTTATTTATTTAGAATTTTAAAATTTCAGAAATATGAGGGCACAGATGATTAGTTACATTGTTTGATTTTGTTAGGCAGAGTCCAAGTTGCACTTGTGCCCCTCACCAGGAGGTGTGCCATATACCCTTACATTGTGCCTGTTAGGTGAGAGCACACCAATCCCTCTCCCTTCTTCCTTCTCCCCCTCCTCCCCTTCCCTACCTCCCCTTTCCCTCTTCCTCCTCCTCCCACCTTGAGTTTAATTGTGTTTTTCTCTTGTGTGGGAAAACTACTAGTTTCATATTAGTGTTGAGTACATTGGATACTTGCTTTTTCCTTCCTCTGATACTTTACTAAGTAGAATGTTCTCCAACTCCAACGAGGTTAATACAAAAGATGTAAAGTCTCCATCTTTTTTAATGGCTGATTAGATTAGTCCATGGTATAAATATACTACAGTTTATTAATATATTCATATGTTGATGGACACTTGGGTTCATTCTACATCTTGGCAATTGTGAATTGAGCTGCAATAAACATGCTCATGCAGGCTGGGTACAGTGGCTCATGCCTATAATCCTAGCACTCTGGGAACCAAGGTGGGTGGATTGCCTGAACTCAGGAGTTTGAGACCAGCCTGAGCAAGAGCAAGACCTCCTCTCTACTAAAAATAGAAAAACTAGCTGGGCATTGTGGCAGGCACCTGTAGCCCCAGCTACTTGGGAGGCTAAAATAAGAAGATTCATTGAACCTAAGAGTTTGTGGTTGCTGTGAGCTATAATGCCATGGCACTCTACCCAGGGTGATGGAGTGAGACTCTGTCTCAAAAAAATAAAAAATTCTAGTGAATATATTCTTATGGTGAAATGATTTATTTTTCTTCTGGGTAGATATCTAGTAATGGGATTTCAGGATTGTATATCTGGATTTAAGTGGATCTCACAGATCCAGGGGACAGCAGACAAAGACTGAGACCCAAGCATGGGGTGTAGTCAGATAGAAAACTCCAGATGAAGTTGAACCTGTTTAGTGGGTGAATTAAGATAAACTGCCCCATAGAAAGATATTGTGAAAATCCTTTCCTATTTTGGCTTTGGCTCTGCTCTTGGTGGAATGAAAAAAATAAAAAGTGTAAGTATGCCATGAGAATGCTAAAGCATAAGCCTGTGCTAGGGTATGCACATAGCAAAATAAATAATATTAAATTAAAAAATAAAAAGGTCCAAGCCAGACATGTTAGGTTAAAGTAGTGGCAAATCAGCAGTGGCCCCAGGTAATTGGCAGAAGCAAACATATTCAGAACAAAAATAGATTTCCAAGAAACATGAACTCACATCCAACGATTACAAAATACACAAGGGAACAAGGCACCATGAGAGAGAATAAGCAGAAACGTCAAGCTAGAGAAGCAAATTTACAGACTTTGGCTATTAGAATGAAAAAAACCAGAATGAGTTTATTTAAAGAATTTAAGGAAAAGGTTGAAATTATGATTAATGGGTAAGAGGCTATGAAAATTAACTAGTAAACTTTTAAAAGGAGGACTACAAAGGACTGCTTAACCAACAAATTACATACATCTGAAGAGAATTAGTAAACCTGAAGATAAAACTGAAGAAATTACTCAGAATGCAGCCTAAAGGGTAAAAGATAAAAGAATTAGTGAAAAATGTATGTTCTTCCTTGGCATTCATTTCATGTATCTCATAATAATAACTAAAATATTCATAGTAAGGATTACCTTTTCAGTATCCTCTTACTGACCATTCTATTTCAAATAGCCACTCCTACTTCTATCCCCTCTTCCCTGCTTTAAGTTCTTTCAATAACATTTAGTACATCTGAAAACCTTTCTGTGATTATTTATGTACCTTATTTATTGTTTATCACTCTCCAATTAAAAGTAAGCTTGGAGAAGGAAAATGTTTTTTAGTAAGCTCATTCCTAAATCCCCAGTCTTGAAAAGTGTCTGACATATGGTAAGCACACAATAAATATCTGAAAAGAATGACTGAGGAATCGCTGATATTTGCAGAGTATTTCTATGTGTCACACACTGCTGTGCTATCATGTCAGCTCTGAGGGTCATTCCAGAAAAAGGGTTCCAAAATATTAGTATGTGTATTTTCTGTTATAATTTAAGGTATTTGTAATGAAAAAGTATATTTAAACCTAAAGATTACCCAATCAGCCTATATTACAAGCCTTAGAAATGTACCCTAGCTTTTAACCTACTAGGTACGTATTTAGGAAATAATGAGAGAGATAAAAATCTACAAATTTAGAGCATAAAAAAAGTTGTTAGAGAAAGGAAGGAAAAATAGTCAATTAATTTTAAGACTTTTTTTCTAAGGCTTATGAAAAACCAACATCGTTTCACCTGGACATTTAATTATTTCAATATTCCCCCTTGTGGTGGGTAAGAAGAAGCAGAATGGCAAAACCATTACTTCCTTGGCATTATGGTCCTTATAATAAGAATGCTGTCAACAGCTTTCATCACAACAGGAAGCCAAGGTTGCCTTAAGGAAACTGAAAACCGATTCTAGGAAGGCAAAGGATAGGTGAGCTGATAGTGCATTTGTTCAGTCTGCAGCCTCTACAGTTAACAGAAAACCTTCACATTAGCTCTTGAAGTGAAAGAGAAAAGGAAGGGAGAGCATTTGGTTGGTATTTCAGTTAGAAACCTGGACAAGAGATTAAGTTTTTCAAAAGGCACAGTCCCATGAAGGAAATCTGCATTTTGCATGGCCAGATTTGAAATAATATACCTGCCCACTCCACCTAGTCATCCTGGAGACATGCTCTGCAAGGTAAGTTTCCACAGAAAAGCTTTCTCTGTCAACTAGGGAATTAAGCCCACTCTTGATGTCTGATTATGTTTATAATGAATGTTTAGAGTTTTACAGTTAGGAAATAATGTCCTGAGAAACCTATCAATAGATTTATTAGTTTTTAGTATCCTATTTCATTCAATTACCTAGATTAGATGGCTATTCAGACCTAAGATTTAAATTCACGTCATGTGATGCTAAATCCTATGTTTTCCCTATCACATCATGGTGCCATATACTTAGGAACACAATGTAGAATTCTGAATCTCTTTTCTATAGAACAGTGCTTTCCAAACCTGGCTGCTTAAATCTCCTGAGAAATGAGAGATTCTGACCCAGAGGGGTGTTTGTGATTTTGTATTTTTAAATGGCACCTAGAAGATCTAATGTACAGCCAGGTTTAGGGGCCACTATTTTGTTAAAGACCAGTGCTGCAATTTTACCTGGTATCAGTTTTAGAATTTCGTTTATAGAGATGGAAATCAGTGTGTTTTAGATCAGTGATTCCTAACCTAAAAACTCCCTTACCTTTTAAGAATTTATTGAAATCTATGGTGCTCTTTCCCTAATAAACACACAGTGTGTGTGTTTAAAAAACACACATACTAACTTACCATCTCTATTTTTACACTGTTGCTGCTATCACAAATTGTTAACAAACATAGTGGCGTGAAACAACAAAACTTATTTTCTTATAGTACTGGAGCTCAGGAATTAGACATGGGCTCAGGGCGGTGGCTCATTCCTGTAATCCTAGCACTCGGAGAGGCCAAGCTCATGAGTTCGAGACCAGTATGAACAAGAGTGAGTCCACATTTCAGGTGACGACGATGTTGCTGGTCAGTAGACCGTTCTTAGGGAATCAGCGGTATAAGAGACCAGTGAATAGGATGCGGAGAGGGGCTCTGCTTGCTTCCACATGGCTATTACTGATATTAACAGCAACAACCACATCTGGCGTTTATTGAGCACTTGTCTCTTACAGTTTATCTCACAGCTGGGTAAGGGAGCAGCGGACAGCTGGGCTAAAATCAAAGCGTCCCTCACCCGTTGCTTATTACTTGATGGTGTGTGAGACTGAGAGGGAGAGAGACACAGGAACGATCGGAGCACGCAGCGGCGCAGGGGGCGTCGGGATCCGTAGGGACCCGAACGCCCAAGGCGCAGCAGGGAGGTGGGGAGGCCCGAGGCGACCTGGCGGGTCCCAGGACTCACTCGCGGCCCGGGCGGTGCGCGGGGGCTCGGGGCCCGCAGGGGGCGCTACCGCGCCGTCCAGCCGCTGGCCGCCCGGGCCGCCCACCCCGCGGGCGCGCCTCTCTGCAGTCCAGCGTCGCCCGGCCAGGGACCCGCTCGCGCAGACTTCTCGGCCCCGCTGAAGACGCCGGCCGCTCGGGGCCGCCCCAGTGCTTGCCTTCTGCGGCCGCTCAGCCCACCCACCCCGCCGCAGTACCAGGGTCTGTACGGGCATCTCGCTCGCGTCTGACCGCAGAGTTCCAGCCCCGGGGAGTTTCCCGGCCGTCGACGGACCCCGCGGCCCGCACGCTAGAAGCCCTGCTCGTGGGGCAGAGGGAAGGTGGCAACTGGCTGGGGATGGGCTACCCGGCTGCGTTGAAGGGCGTTGGGGGGCTCCGCGCGCTCCTCCTGGCGCTGGTGGCCGCAGGGATCCCCGCGGGCGCCTACAACCTCGACCCGCAACGTCCCGTGCGCTTCCAGGGCCCCGCCGGCTCCTTCTTCGGCTACGCGGTGCTGGAGCATTTCCACGACAACACGCGCTGGTAAGTGCTCTCTCGACTCCCCGATCCTGGCCCGGCCACCGCCCCGACCCCGGGGCTAGCCGCCGCCGCCGCCTTTCCGGCCTCTTCCACGCCGGCGTCCCGAGGGAGCGATTTAAATGTCTCCGCTGTGAGCCGCTCAGCTGCCCCGGGACCGGGAGGGAGGACGCCTGGAGGTGGAGGGGACCGGACCGGACGTTTCTCCTGAGGTCTCAGCCCTGACTGTGCTGGGAGAACCGCTGGAGTTGCCTCTTCGGCCTCCCAGCTAGTCTTAACTCTCTGGATTGCAAAGTAACTTGGTTCGTCTGCTACGGAGGAGGTGCCTGGGCGACCATCCTGAACCTCTCAGGGCCTCGAGGGGACAGAGTACTGGAGATGCTTCAGTTGCTTTCCCCAGATGTTTTGGGGGAAATCCTGGGGATGATTTCAAGCCTTTCCAGCGCTGCGGTTCAAGGGAGAGGCAGTCTCCAGGGACAGGTTATCTAGATATGAAAGGGCGCATTGGAGTCTAGAGGCCCCCCTCTGACCCTACAAGACCATGGGCAGAATCTGTGGGGAGAGAGACGCCGAGCTATCGGGAAGGAGGGTTGAGAAGAAAGGTAGGGGAGGACCCCCGGTGACAAGGCCGGTGGGGTTGGTGGATGTTTCTTGTGGTAGCTAAGCCTCATGTTGAGTGGGCCATTGACCTAGAGACAAGCACCAAAGCCTTAGGAAAGGGACTTGGTTCTGTAAAGTTCAAGGAGTTGTGTATCTCCCTGAGTTCGAGTCGTGGGCCTGAAGGAAGAATGGAATTTCTCCTCCATGAAGCACCATCAGCTAAGTGGTACAGATTTTGAGTACCCAACCCCCGAGAAGAAGCACCAATGAGAGCTTGGTGCCCTCCTTGGCCACTTTCCCTGGACCAGAGGGAATAAAACAACCACACACTGGTCACTTCTTCATAGGAAACAGAGTTAGGTTGTGGGTAATTCCCCTGTTCCAGGTCATGCCTCAGTGGGGGCCCAGGTGACATGCAGTTGGGGTTGATTTTATTGTGTAATCACCAGAGTGAGCATCCTTAGGGTGGTGGGCTGGGAGGTGGAGGTCAGTGATGCCTGTGTGCTGAGCATGTAGTTATGTGAGAGTCACTGCACTGCATTTGACAGTGGCTGATGGAAGAGGGTGGTTTGTGGATCCAAGTACTCAAGCATTCCTGGAAAAGGGAACTCTGTGACCTGCCAGCCTATTAACAATCATGCTTTTAGGAGAGCTGCCTCCAAGAAAACCAATTTTCAAGTCCTTATGTGTCTCTTTTCCTTTTGCATATCCCTCCTGAACATTTACTACAGTTGCTGAGTTGAAGACCAGACTGTCTCTTCTTGCATTTGTTAAATCCCCCTTGTAAAACAAAGTGGACCAAAAGGAGGACCTTTTCTATCCTCCAGACTCAGGGTGCCCCATGGGCTCTGGATTTGGTACAGATGCAGCCTGAGCAGAAGAAGCTGGAGAATGCATCCCAGAATCCCACGCTGGGCTCCCAGACCGTGTGACCTTGGCACCAAGCACATGGGAAGAGATGTCAAAAATAGAAGGGCTGCTCTGGGTAGGGGGCTGCTGAGGAAGGGCAGGCTAGCAGCTGAACTAGCTAGAGCATTGTGTGCCTTCTGCAGCTGAACCTGGCTCATGTGTCCTGAGCTCTTTGATGGCTAGAGGGAGAGGTGCCAGGTCCATGTCACCTAGATTTGGATGGGCCACAGGTCCAAGCCACCCCAGTTGGGAAACAACTGTGTAGAGTCAAGAACAGATATGACAGAGAAGATGTATTCAGCCTGATGTGTTTTCAAAAGGGGATGAAGAAAAGCTGTGTTATGTGAACAGCTTTGGAAAATGTAGGAAAAGATGGCCTGGCCTTAAACTTGCAACCCGGAGTGAATGATAGGAAGGGGTCGGAACTGGAGGGTACTGCTGGTGCACAGCCTTGTTGCTGGGAGAGGTATGGGACAGGGATTTCAGGGAAGCTGTGCAGCTGGTCTCAACAGTACCCTCTCTTGTTCTGATACAGTCAGCTGCTTTTTCTGTTGGAGTTCTTGTCCCTGTAGTTTTTCAGGTACCAACAAAAATCTACTGAAATATTTTAGAAGCACATCTTCTGTCCCCCTTTCCCCGCCCCGGCTACATTGCCTTAATTTTTTTTGTAGTTTTTGCCTCTCTTCTCAATTTCTATTTTCTTGCTGCTTTTTAAAAAGTATTCTACTCACCATCTTTTTTCTCTCTTCCTCTGCCCCTCCTCCAATATTTTTTTGCCTTAGACCTTAAATGTATTCTCTGCTGATTATGCTATACAGTCTAGGTGAGCTATGACGTTTCAAGCAAGAGACTTCCAACATCTCCTCCTTTCTCCTTTTTTCTTTTCTCTAAAGGTCAGACTTACTATGAGGCTGATGAAACTTAGCCAAAGTCTTCTCACTTGCATAGGCGTCTACCAAGGCTTAGGTCTTGTGAAATCTGGATCCATCCTGTGTCTGTACCTTAATTTTCAACTCTGGATGGTTGGTTGACTTAGTGACTCATTATCAGTCACTTATTACTAGATAATACCTGAGCCCTGGATTCTTCTTTAATAAACCAAAACTGTCACTGGCAAAGGGTCCTAGATCTCTATGTAAGACATGGGGTGATTGTGCTTTACTAAGCCCTGGTGAATGAGTCCTGCTGTATACCATATCACACTGAGAGAGGGCTGCAGACCCAGGTTCTCTCAAAGTGCTTGTTTGAGTGGTCTCTCTGTCACCATGTTCTGGGCAGTGAGAATAGTCTCTGTGGCTAAGTGGACCACAATATCCTGGGAAGTGTTTCAGATGTCATTTGCATCAATTTGGATATAAACATACAAGTGATTTTCTTTCTTTTGCCAGTGACAGTTTTGGTTTATTAAAGAATTGATAGAAGCGCTATGCTATGGGAATAAAGAAGTGCTGGTTCTACCAGCACATGCTTTGTGATTTGCACCTAGGGAAATCCTCATCTCTGCCACCTCCAGAGTCCACACTGACCTTGGTATCTGGGTTCTCCCCCTGCCACTTCCAGCACATTCTTCTCTCTCTTAATATATATATGCACATATATATAAATTACATCCTGTTTAGCAGGTGGTTAATTAGCATAAAGCAAACACTTTAAACCACAAAATACTGAATTGAGTAAGAAGCTAAAGAATAATTCCTTCAAGAAGAAAGACACACGATACAACTCTTAATTGACAACTGCCCTCTTTTTCCTTTCAAAGTTTCAATATACCACTTTCAATTTTCTTTCTTTTTCTAGTAATACCCAGAGAGGGTCTACCTCCTCTCCTATACCTCCCACCTCCTAAATCTTCTGGCATCATTTGGACAACAGCAGTAGGTGCCAAGGAACGTGGACAAAGCAGATTTTTGTCCCCTTCACTTAGACATGGACTAGTTGCTCAGCTGCAAGGCTGACAATTCTAACACCCTGTGATATAAATAAATGTAGCCCGGCTAGCTTCCAGCCCCCAGAGTGGGCATCTTCCACACCCGTCCCTTCCCTTTCTCCTTCTCTGCCCCAGACGCCCTGGAGTCCGAAGTGGTTGGGTGCACTGGCTTCCTTTCTGGTGACGTGCTTCCTCCCCCCATCTCCTGGGATGCATCAAGGCGGCTGTGCTTAGTTAGGCACAGAGGCAAGTGCTCGGAAACGGAAGAATGCACTTGGCTTTTTGCTTTGTTAGAGGTTGTCAGAGCATCATTTATTGAGGAATAGGAGGCAATTCAGAGCCACAAAGCGCATAACATCCTTGATTTGCTTTAAGATCGAAAATTAAAAGAACAAGCTAGACAGTTCCGGGGAGCTGCCCAGTGCAGTCGCCACTAGCCAGATGTATTGCTGTTTAAATAAAAATTAAGTAAAAACAAGTACAATTAAGAATTCAGATTTTCAGTTTTACTTGCTACATTTCAAGTGCTCAAAAGCTACATGGGACAAGTGGCTACTGTACTGGACAGGGCACAGAGAGAACATTTTCATCATCATAGAAGGCTTTAGACAGCGTCAGTTTAAAACAATGACTTAAGTCTGAAAGGGCTAGACAAGAATTAAAAGGACACGTGAGGAAAAGAAATGGCCCTTAGCATGTTTGAGTATTAACACTGAAACAGGGGTGCTTACATTTAACTAAAAATTGTAGACCGCTAAAGAGGTTGAATTGTCCTTTCATTCATAACACTTTGGAGGGCCTCTCTGTGCTAGGGGATAGGGAATCAAGAATGAAAAATCTGCTCATGATCTGATGGCTGAGAAAATTATAGGGTTCTAGTCTTGTGTCTTGGGCAAAGTATTCTATGTGTTATAGGCCTATGTATGCTGTAGGCTCTGATGGGGGAGAGGCTTGCCAGGCAGGCATGGGTTGTTCAAAGGGGCAGAGGATACACTCCTGTGAAGCAAAGAGATTTAGAAGGGGAGCCCTGGGATCATGGCCCTGCTGTCTCCAAACCTACCAGTCTTGATGAGGTGATACTCAGAAATGGCAGTGATAGCCCTCCCTTCTCCTACTGTCTATAGTGGACATCTTTGCTGAGTTCCCCTGTCCCATGCCAGACTCTTACGGGAAAATGTAGCTCTAATTCCTTGTTGGATTTTCTGGAAATGGCATTTTCAGAACTTGTTCCTTATCCTCACTTCTACAGAGCCTGCTTTCTCAAGCTGTTAGGAAGGGACAACACAGATATGAGGCCCAACTTCCAAGCAGACCTAGAAAGCTTCTTTGCGAGGTTTCTGGGGTGTTTCCCTGAAGGTCTTGGGAAGCTGGCGAGGGTGCTGTTTCCTGAGCTAGTGCTGAATGCTGGCTGGTGGCAGAGGCAGCTGTCTTGCCTGGGGGAGAGCCTTCTAGGGCAGCAAGGCAGACTGATCTCTGCCAGTCATTAACAGCCCTGAGTGTGAGAGTGTGAAGGGCCAGGCCCCAGTCAGAGCGGATTCCCTGGTGACACGCTGCTGCTCAGGAAATGGTCCTTCTGATAACTTCTATTGTGATTTGCCCAGGGAAAATGTTATTTTCACATTCGTTAAAAGCAATCATGGTGCTTTCTGAAATTTAGCTTCAAGGGAGTTACATATAATTTTGAAAATCAAAATTAATTCCATCAGATAGTATTTGCTGAGCATCTACAGGAGGGCAGATGTTTTCACAGGCACAATATTCTTTAGTTGAATCTTTGTGACAATCTGGTGAGTGGTTTCCAGTTTGCTATTTAAGGAACCGAGGTTTATAGAATTATACACCTTGTTCAAGACCCACGTTGGCCTGGGAGATCAATGCATATTTATTGGGGCTTCTGTCAGTTATATCCTTTAGGAAGCAGCTGGTAAGTCAGAGATAGGAGCGTGAGAGAATTGTTGGGGGCAGGGTAATGCCTGTGACAGAGGAAGGGGGAGGAAGCTGGATGGAGACTGCCAAGAGAGCCTGAGACTGTGATGCAGATTTGAGTGGAATCTCAGTCCACTTAGCAGGGACCACCGGGCAGAAATGGCCATCCTCTGCTTGGTCAGGCATTGGCTAGAGCTGCCTTGGGAGAGTGTGGCTTCGGCTTGAGCACTGCAGTAGACCCTGAAGGGGCTATAGCTGGCGGCTGACTGTCACATTGCCACTGAATGGCATGAGTGGATGCTCCCCACCATGGTGGCCCTGGAGCCCATCATGCAGGAATTGCCACACTGGGAGGGTATGAGATGTGCTCCTCGGCCTGCTACCATAACTGAGTGTTGTCTGCTTTTGTTCAGCCCACTATAATCAGAATGTGCAGAATTAGGATGGACAATGGGGCCATTGGAACAGACTCAAAACTAGAATCCAGAGCATTCTTGCTGCCAGCTGATTCACAAAGTATATCAGATGTTGGAGAAGTCATAGGTTAGGGATTTCAGAAGAAGGGAACTCTATCTTATGTGGAGCCATCAAGCTCTCTGAACTGTAAATCCTTTTAGCCAAGTGGATTTGGCAAACGACCAAAGCAGAATAAAATGTTTTATTCTGACCTTCCTTTTAGCTAGAGGGAGCCTTAGGAAGTCAAAGTGTGTCCAACATTTGGAAAAGTCTTCTGGAGTTTTTGAAACCACAGACTTACTTGGTCCTCAATGCCTGCTTTTTAGGTGAGCAAAAAGGACTTCCACTGGGAATTTAAATTAGCAACAGCAGCAATGGGAGCAGCAATCTACTTATCAGATATGTAGTATATGCCAAGTGCTGTTTTGCTTGTGTTATTTACATTATCTCATTTCATGCCCCTGGCAATCATTTCAGGTGGTATCTTAGTTCTGGCTTCTATAAAAACTTATCATAGGGTGGATGGCTTATAAACAAAGGAAATTTATTTCTCACGATATGGAGGCTAGAAAGTTCAAGATCAAGGCCTTGATCAAGGCCAAGTCTGGTGAGTGCTCATTTCCTAGTTCATAGATAACCATCTTCTCACTCTAACCTCACATTGCAAAGGAATGAGGGAGTGCTCTGGGGCCACTTTTATAAGGGCATTAATCCCATTCCCAAAGGCCTCACCTCTAGGTACTCTCATCTTGGGGTGAGGATTTCAACATATGAACTGTAGAGAGGTGAGGAGACATAAACATTCAGTCTATAGCAGCTGGGGGGAACTGATTTTCCACTACAGAGGAGAAAACTGAGGCACAGAGATATTATTGCCCAAGTCACATGGGTAGTGAGTACTTGAGCATGGCCTATGTCTTTGCCTACCCAATTCAACTGCCTCAAAGGAAGTCAAGAATCTAAGTTTGGGGGCTGTGGGGCACCCAAGCATCTGTCTTGTGAGGATCTGTTCTACCTTGTTAGAGAAGTTATGGAATTCCCATAGCAATAGTTTCTCTGTGGCACCTTTTGGGCACCATACTTATTCATAACGCACTGGCTATCTTTATGGGTGATGCTTTCTGAAGACGTTTGATCACTCAGTGATGTAGGGATTTGGCTAGGGACTTTTGGAGAGTCTGTTCTCACAACAGAAGTGTCCCCGGAAAGATGGAACATTCCAGGTCATGCAGTGTATCCACCTAACCTCCCCATCTATTCTGAGTCCTCTTCGTTTATCCACTCTGTCTCCTGGTACTTATTAAAGAAACTATATCTGGAGAGCAGACAGGAAAGGTAATGTGGTGGCCACTGTTTAGGGTTCTTCCCTAGATCTGTAACCTCATTAAAGAAATCCACATGAAGTCAAACTTTCTACACCAGAACAATATGGGAGGATGATTTGTATCCCCAAAGATATGAACAATAAAAAAGGACACTAATTTCCTCCATCCTAGCTGGTCTCTTGGTGTGTTAAGGCCACCTGGGAGGTGGCTTTCCTACCTCTCCCCGCTGTCTACAGTTACAGTGCTGTGGTGTGTGCAGAGTGAACTTGGTATTGCAGAGAATCTTGGCACCTGTTTTGCACCAGGAGGGGTCCTAGAGAGTGGATGTCAGGATTCAGCTGAGGAGTGTTCTGGTTCTTCCTTTGTTGTGGTCCTTACTTCCCCCCAAAACAACCAGATTGTGGCCTCCATGTCACAAAAGGGGGGCTGCTAAGAGGGACAAGTGCCTGGTGGCCAAGAGGGTGGGCTTCAATATCAACCCTGCTCTCATTTTGCCTTACTGAGCCCCCCCACTTAGGAACTGTGTGATCTTGGCCAGTTATTCAGCTGAGCTCAGTTCCTTCTTCTATAAAGAGGGGGTAATAAAGGTCTATCCTTTATCAGGTTTGGGGGGCATTAAATGCAGTGCCTGCAAAGGACAAGCACAATACATAGCATATAGTAAGCCCTTGATAGGTATTAGTAGTTATTTCTATTGTTACTTGCTTTGATTTTGAAAGTAATGATCTTTTTCATCCTTACTTGAGAGGCTAAGAGTTTGCTTGCAGTATATTTGCTGATTTCTTAATTTGTTCATCAAACTTTATTGATAGAAATGAATGAGATATTCTTACAAGACACTATTATGTGTGATTTCTAAAATTTTGGTCAAGTTCTTTATAAATCTTCATTTTTGTGCATTCATTTATACCCTATCTACTTTCAAAAAGGATCTGAGAGAGCTTCTTTAATTGATGACACATGGGATTGTAAATCCTGGAGATTTGCAAGCCTCTTCCTTCTCTGTGCTCTTGCAGAACCAGGGAACAAGTGGGAGGCCACCCTATTATGGGGATCTCTCGCTCCCATCCCAGTTCTCCAGATCAGTGAGAGGTAGGTCTACAGTTCCAGTGTGGGGTGTTTATAGTAAGAATTTTATTAAGAAAAAGTAAATGTGAAAGTGTTGCCCTATTTTTTCTTAGAGAAGAAAATTATCATAAGAGACCAATGGGAAGATGTTGAGGCTCCCAGAAGTCTACAGCTTGCCTATTCTGTATCAGAGCCTTCAGACCCTTCATTTTAAGGGTCACTTGATGCTCCCAGGTATGGAAGGAAAATCAGTCCTCTAGCCATGCTTCCTTTGCTAGAGCTGCAGCTTCTGGGGACCTCACTCCTTGTCAGAGCATCCATGTAATGTCACTTCAAGGTGGGACCCTGCCTGTGCCTTTGCTTTTTCCCAGATGTGCATGGAACTTCACCTATTTTATTCTTTGACTTAGCATTTGCTGGTATGGATGGCATCCATCTCCCTCTACTCATTTACTCTGACCTAGGCTCCTAGGATCAGAGAAATGCAAATCAAAACCACTTTGAGATATCATCTAACTCCAGTAAGATTACCCCACATCACAAAATCCCCAAACTGTAGATATGGAGAAAAGGGAACACTTCTGCACTGCTAGTGGGAGTGCAAGCTAATACGTTCCTTTTGGAAAGAAGTTTGGAGAGCACTTAGGGAATCTAAAAATAGACCTACCATTCAATCCTGCAACTCCTCTACTAGGTATATATCCAGAGGACGAAAAATCACATTATAACAAAGATATTTGCACCAGAATGTTTATTGCAGCCCAATTCATAATTGCTAAGTCATGGAAGAAGCCTAAGTGCCCATAGACCCATGAATAGATTAATACATTGTGGTATATGTATACCATGGAATATTATGCAGCCTTAAAAAAAGATGGAGACTTTACCTCTTTTATGTTTACATGGATGGAGCTGGAACATATTCTTCTCAGTAAAGAATCTCAAGAATGGAAGAAAAAGTGTCCAATGTACTCAGCTATACTATGAAATCAATATATAAGCAAACACACTTCTACATGAAAGCTATAGCCCAACTACAGCCCAAGATGAAGGGGAAAAAGGAGGGAGAGGGAGGATGGGTGGAGAGAGAGTAATTGGTGGTACTGGACCTATGGTGTATTTTACAAGGGTACATATCAAATCTACTAAGTGTAGAGTATAAATGCCTAAACACAATAATCAGGAAAGTGTGGTGAAGGCTTTGTTAACCAGTTTGATGAAAGTATTTCAAATTGTATATAAAACCAACATATTGTACCCCATAAATGCATTAATGTACACAGCTATGATTTAATTTAAAAAAAAAGAAAAAAGAAACAAAGGAAAAAAATATTATTGCCAGCCTTTTGTGAATACTTCTTGTGTGCCAGAGCTGTGCTCATAGTCAACTTGATGCAGTGGGGTGACTACTGCTGAGGCACAGAGAAGTCATTTGCCCACAGGTACCCACAAGTAAATTGTAGGGTTGTAATTTGAACCCAGGTGGGCCTGATTTAATGCTAATCTGACTGTTCTCAGAGTCAGCCATGCTGCCCTCCCTATCTCCATCCTCATCAACCTCCTGTTTCAGGTATCTGGTTCCTAAAGGGGAAGGAAAATGGCCTGATGCCTCTTCGAGAGTATTCATGTCTGTTTTGGTCTTGCAGATAATAGATCGTAATCTACCTTTGCCAGTCAGGCCATCCTGGGTGTATGGTCCCCTAAGACACTTTGCTGTCTGTCACTTCCTTTGACAGCCTCATCACTGCCCTGGGAGGGAACCATGTATTTGTCGTTATCTTTGTTTAAGAAGAAAAGGAAAGGAAAGGCTGGAGCAGCCAAGGGACTTTGTCCAAGTTCACGTAGCGATAGAGGAGCTGGCACATTCCTGGTATGACTTCAGGCATACTCTTCAGGGATATTCCTACTTACTCCTCTGCCCCTGCCTATTCTGTATCAGAGCCTTCAGAAAAAGTTTGAGGTGCTGTTTGGTGATAAGATTTCTTTGGGGGAAGGAAAGGAGACCAGGAAGCTAGAGGAGCCATAGCAATAATTCTTAGCTGCAGAGCTGGATAATTGGTTTGGACTCAGGAGCAATTAGTGGACAATAGAGTTACCATGGTCCAGGTCCCTTCAGAAGTGGCATGCTTTAACTTGATGATGTATCTTTTTCTATTATCCCTTATTGCTGCATAAAATCCCCCCCCCAAACTTAGTGACTTAAACCACCATTTGTTAGCTTATTTTGTGGTTAGCAGCTTAGGCTGGGGTCAGCTAGATGGTTCTTCTGTTCTCTGCTGGGCTGGTTCAAACATCTGTGGTCAATTTCTGGGTTGCTTGGTTGGTTGATTGGCTGTCTGTCTGGTGTAGGACAGCTTCAGTTGGGATTATTTATCTCTTCTAGGGATACAGGAAGGGTGAAGAATTGTGGGCACTTTTGTTATCTGTTATTGGTGGTGAAAGCATCTGGTTATCCCTGGAAATCTCTGATCTCAGCTGAGAGTCTGAATAAATTCCTGCCCAGTACACCAGAAAAGAGTCCAAAGTTCTGCTAACCTAAACAAAAAAGAGAGGCTGTCTAAAGGAAATGATATTTATTCAAGAATGGGCATAGCAATGACAATACAAGTTGCATTGTAAAGTGTGTGCATATTCAGGGAGGTAAAGGTAGACAAAGGTTTTTAAAGGAAAAACGAGGAAGGTTACATAATTGTTTTGAGATAATTATTCTTGGCTACAAGGATCAGTAACGAGGGTGGTGCCAGTCTGAGGCTAGACAGACAGTTGCTACGCTGATGTCCTTGCAGAAGTATTTTTGGTGTGTAAGATTGTGATGGTTGTTGTGCAAGGTTGTGGTTTTTGTAGTCTCTTATGGTAGTTTTTGTCAGTGTTTATTTATGTAGGAGAATCCTCCATGGCTTTCCCAGCTTTGTCAGGGTTTTTTATTTTGTTTTGATTTGATTTTAAACACAAGTGACTCCATTTAGATTCTGATAGAACTTTCACAGTTCCAAGGATCTATGAGCTCCTGGGTGTTGCCAAGAGCTGGGTGGTGTCAAGGTGATTGGCTTTCTACTGCCTGACATTCTAGCTGTTCTTTGAACACCTCCTTTGTACAAGGCATCATGCTGGTTGCTTTATAAACATTCTTTTGCTTAAAGCTTACAAGAACCCTCCTCAGGTAAATTTTTTATTCTTCCTATTTTACAGAGGAGGAAAACTGAAACTCAGAGTGGTTAAGAAGCTTGTCTGAAGTCACACAGCTTGTCAGTGATAAAGGCAGGATTTGAATCCTGTGTTACTGCTTGTGCTTCTTACACTTTAGCATCCTGAGTAACTTGCCCTAAAGCTTAGAATCCAGGTAGAATTATTAGAGATCCAAGAAAGCTTAAACACTGAAGCCTTGGTTTCCCCAAGGGTAAGAAGAGGAGCTTCTGAAGACATTCAGGTTCCATGGCTTCAGTCGGCAAGCATTGGTCCTCAGCAAGTGTTCTCCCTCTGGGAGTGAAGGGTTTGATGTGGTTGGAGGCAGCTCTCTGAGCACCATCGCTTCTTCCTCTCAAGCCTTGGTTGTTTTCTGCCCAGTGAAGGATGTGAATGATTCCTGGGGTTTCCCCACAGTGGACACAAAGTGATCGAATTTGACTCATGTAACCAAAACATGGGTCCCTGGGGAAACTTTGGCTTTGGGATCAAATGCATGAAAGCAAACCTAATGGGTTTAAAGGTTTTAATCCACAGTTGCTGTCCTCCATCCGGCTATAATTTTGTCTTGTGGGATTGCTGTTGTGGCATTTGTGGGGAGGGAGGAAGCCTTTGAGGCACTGTCAGTTTCCAGCTTTTCCCAGGGACCAGCTGTGGCTCAGCCCTTTTCTGTCACCTGTTTTCCAGGGGAATTTACCCTCAAAGTGTGAGAGAGGTTCAGAGCTGGCTGGGTGGATGGAATGGAGCTGGTGTAGCTGGTGTTACCACATACAGGGGAACTGAGGAAGCGGCTTTGTGGGGAAAATGGAGGGCACTTAAACTACCACAGTAGGTGGGAGTTTGGGCAGACTGGAAACGGCATGCCCTTGGATGTAGACACCTTGGGTTCAAATACCAAGTCTACCACTTACCAGTGGTGTAACTCAGCTTCTCTGCATGGAATACTCACAAGGGTTTGCCTGACAGGTTTTACCTTGAGCAGGAAAGCAGACTCTCAGGAGTGGAGCCTGTGCTTGCAGATGAACAACACATGGGAGATTTCTAAAGAGATTTGTGGACTACTTACTAAGAGAGGCAATCTTCTGGCTAGAACTGTGCCAGTAATGTCAGTGCTTTAAGAAGTCAAGGTGATTCAATTTCACCTCTTGGATCCCTTGAGCCTGTTGGGGAGGAGAATGTCTTCCTTCCTCCTCCAAACTCCAGCATGTCCTTTGACATGAATGACGGAGCTTCCAAATCAAGATTGTGACTTGGGCTTTATCAGGCGGAGGGCACATGTATGGGCAGCTGGCACCAGAGGGCCACTTGGTGCCTGTTGGCTTTCCTTTATCTCCTTTCTGACTGGTATGGGGTGGCTAGGATAGAGAATGGGTGATGTACTCAGCTGCTAGGGTGCATGCTGCAGTTTGGCCTCTTAACATGATTTATAGGTTGGGACAAGGGCTGTGAGCACAACTGGACACCTGCTTCCCCATCTGAAAATGGGGATAATATAGTACCTCTTGCTCATAAGGAGCCTTGCCCAGGACCTGCAAACTCTATGTGCCTGTGATATACTGGCTGGCCCAATTAGAAATCTAGAGTCCTAAGTTAATTGGAGGACTCTAAAATATCTTCAAAGTGTGTGGCATCTTTAACTGGTGATGGGATAGGAGGAAGGCCTTCCTTTCTCAAGGGTAATCTCTTCATTCTGGCTCTAAATGAACATGATTATTTGTAATGTAGGCCGTTTTATAGTACTTCCAGACCATAAATCACCTAGAGATTGTGAATGTGAAACTGCACATTCTGATTTAATGGTCTGGGGCTGGGGCCTTAGATTTCTGCATTTCTGTCAAGTTCCAGGTATTCTCCAGGCTGCTGCTCTGAGGATCAAGCAAAGGTGAGAATCAACTCTATAATTGGGAGCCTGATTTTGGTGACACTCAGGCCCTTTTATATGGTGACCGTATAGAGGAAACAAACATTGTGTTGTTGAGAGTACAAGGGAAGATTTGGGGGAGGATGTTTGAGGTAGCTGCAGTGTTTCTTTATAACTTTGAGGATAATGAGAGAAAAAGCAGATGACATCTTTTCAGTGGCTCGTCCTGAACTCCAGGCCACCCTAATGCTTATATCTCTTGGGATCAGCTTGGCGAACAGCCAGCTGAACTAACTTCAGAAAAGAATTGCTCATGGGCTGGCCTACAGCACAGACTTAATGGACAGTGGCCTAGGTACAGGGCAGTACTGGGCTGTGGAGGAAGCCACGATGTTCTGTAAACAGAGATACAAGCACATTCTCCAGTGTGCCGCCCGTGAGTGTCATGCACATGTGCACACACACGCCCCTTATCTCTTGCTTCATTTTCCGTTGCGCAGGATTTGGGAAAAACCTCCTCATTTAGCCAGCTGATTAGAAGTTTGAACAAGAGGGTTGTTATCTGGGTTTGAATCAGCCATTGTTGTTAAAACCATTGAGTACCTTGGGTTTGGAAGGAAATAATAATTCAGCAGGTCTTTTTACTTTAGATTTTGGAGTAAATTTTGTCTCTTCTAGTCTTGGCTTCAGGCAAGGGGGGAGCACTGCCTGGGAGTTAAGCTCTCCAGGGTCCCTTCCTGCTTGTATAACCTACAAATCTGTGTCTGTGAGTTTGGAGCAGTGGTACTATATAAAATTTCCAGAGTTTCGGTTCCAGTTTGGAGGACATAATAGAGGAAGATCCTGTTGTTTCTTGTAGCCATTTCCTTTCCCTTATATGTGATGAATTCTCACTCTTGTTTATTTTTTTGTGTGATTTTTTTAAAATTATTTTTTATTGAGTCATAGCTGTGTACAATAATTCAGTCATGGAGTACAGTGTGTGGGCTTCACATACAATCAGAGATATTTTTATCACCCTGATTTTTTAATAAAATGTATTATAAGTGGCAATTATTCACTGTGCAGAAGTAAATTTGAAGTTGGTGGGAATTTTTGGATCCAGCCCTGTGGCCCTGGGGTTTTTGAGTGGAGGAGGTATTTTACACTCTCGGCTCTCAGAATCTAACCTGTGGAAAGCTGAGGATGTTTGGGCAGTTAGACAGGGCAAACTGCTAATTCTTCTCACCTGTGAAAACAACCAGCATTACAGAGAGCAATCCTCGACTTGCCCTGGTAACTCTAAAGCTCAGCCCCAGAAGTAGAGGGGGAAATTGATCCCTTAACGTGGCTTTCTTCTCACTGGACTTTTGTTGTGTATGTCATCATGGATTTGAGTGAGAGCAACCAAGCACCCACCAAACTGCCCCTGTGTGGGTGAAGGAGGTGGCCTAGACCTGGCTCCTGTCATACCCCAGCAGGGCAACTTCTTTGAGGAGTCAAGTACAGACCCTCCTGGAAGGAGACATTCCAGTGAGGGATGGAGCTCCTTAGCTTCGTGTCCTCAGAGATCCTTCAGGTTCTGAGAGTTGAGGGGTTGAGCTCAGGAACAGGAGGATTTAAGATAGGCTCCACGTGCCTTCCCATGAACCCTGACACCGCATCTCTGAGCCAGGTCAGTGATGAATGTCCCTGTGATACCTGCAGCTTTTGATGAAGGTGGCTTTGGGGACAGAGTGAGGGGAACCTGGGAGGCCTTTCTGCATCACCAGAGAGGCTATCTAGGATCATTCTAACCTCTGCTAGACATTTTCCCCACAGATACATAATGGATAGTTTGTTCTGTTCCAAGGCTTGCAGGAGATGAGAAATTTCATGATGTGCTTAATGCCCTGGTGAAGCAAATGGCTGCTGGAGATCGGGAGCAGCTCATGTTCTCTTTGAGCGGTCATTTGGAATTTTCTACTCTTTGAACATTAGTGTGAATTTTGTTTAAAGTCTCTTTGTCCAAGACCTTTTCCAAAGGGCTCATAGCTCAGTACAAACCATATCCGATTAGTATTATTTCGTATTCTTCCCTATAGATCTTCAGTTGAATACTCTATGAAAACAATGTATAAAGCTGTAGGTCAAAATTGTTTTTGTGTCATCTGAAGGGGAACTAACTGTTGCTTCCCCAGTGTTCTGCACCCACACAGGCCCAAACCTATCTCTTCCATCTTCTTGGTGGGTCTTGCTCTTTTCCTCTAGCCAAGGGAGACCCTGCTGGCTATGGCCCACCCCGAGCAGCATTTCAGTTTGAGATGAAGAATGCAGAGCTTCATTCTTGTCCCTGTTTACACGCAAACTATTCTATTTCTGTTCTGTATTGGGAGAGAGGGTGCAGTTTATAATCCTCACTGCTGCTGTTTTTTCTTATTTCCCCCTAAATGTCCATGTGGTATATGTGTGATGGGGGTGGTGGTGAGAGGCACTGAGAAGAGGGGGAGGACCAAAGAGAAATGGCATCTCTTAATTTTTTATTTCCTGTTGAAATCAACACAGAAAATTGTCCATATCATATACAATTTAACGAATCATCACAAATTTAGGTGAACACATTGAGGTTGAAAAACAGAACATTGTTCGCACCTTTGGAAGTCCCTCCAATTACAATCCCCCTTTTTCCTCCCCAGAGGTAGCCGTTATACTGACCTCTAACACCATAGTTAAACTTCATCTGCTTTTGAACTTCAGGCAAATGCAATACGACACCATGGCATCTTTTCCTCAGGGTTAAGTTTGTGAGATTCATCTATGTGGTTGCACTCGGATGTTGTTCATTGATTTTCATTACTGTGTAGAATTCTATAGCTATCAGACCGGGGTTGATTGTTTATGCAGCCTCATATTAACATGCCTTTGGGTTTCTTTTTGTTTTTGGTTGTTACATATTCGGCTGTGAACATTTTGTACATTTCCTGGTAGACATATGTATGCATTTCTATTGAGTAGATTCCTAAAAATGGAATTACTGGGTCATAGGATAGGCACATGTTCAGCTTTATGAGAAACTGTTGAATAGTTTTCTAAAGTGGCTTTAACAGTTTACACTCCAGCAGTGTGTGAAGGTTCCAGCTGCTTTGAGTCCTCGCCTGTGCTTGGCATTTTCAGTCTTTTTGGTTTTAGCCTTCTAGTTTGGGTGAAGTGGTCTCTCATTTGGATTTCTCAGATAGCGAATGTAGTTGAGCCCCCTTTCATGTGTTTAATGGCCAGTTGGCTGTCTTCTTTTTTTTTTTGTGAGGTATCTATTCAAGTCTTTGGCCCATTATTCCATTGGTTTGTCTGTATTTTTGTGATTGATTTATAGGAATTCTTTATAGATTTTGGAGAACGTTTTGTTGGTTATGTGTGTTCCCAACCGTCCCTTAAGCTTTTGTTTTTATTTAGATTTTAGAGACACGGTCTCACTGCATTACTGAGGCTGGACTTTAACTCCTGGGCTTAAGTGATCCTTCTGCCTTAGCCTCTTGAGTCACTGGGACTATAGGCATATGCCACTATGCCAAGCTCCTTAAGCTTTTAATGTGCCCAGAGAAAATCTAACAGGTTTACTGTAAGACACTCCCACCCTCAGCCCACACAGCACAGTCTAATAATAAGGTTTCCCACTAAGCATTCAGCCAGCCATGGCTGGCTTAGGATTTATCCATCTGCCTCCTCTTTTGTCATATTGGGTTGTGACAGAAAGCTCTTTCCTCTTGATATGCAGGGTCCTTGTGGGTGCTCCAAAGGCAGATTCCAAGTACAGCACATCAGTGAAGTCCCCTGGGTCTGTGTTTAAATGCCGGGTTCATACCAATCCTGACCGGAGATGCACCGAACTGGATATGGCTCGAGGTGAGTGGACATCACTGCCAAGGTGGAAATGAGTTCTGCACTTTGCTCTTTTTCTTTCCTGTGTGGTTTGATCATTCACCCACTCCATCCATCCATCCATCCATCCATCCATCCTTTTTCTCTCCCTCCCTCCAACAAATATATATTGAGTACCTATTGGTTTTTAAACACTGGGATACACTAGTGAAGAAAATGAACAAGGATAAATTAGTGGATGAAAGAGATACTAAAACAAATAAGTGAGAGACCAGAGGGAAGGTGGTGGATAGTCCTTCTGATCTAGACTGGAGGGTCAGGAAAGGCCTCTCTGGGGTGCTTTCCACATGATTAGAAGGATGCATTGTAGCTGGCTGGGCAGGTACAGGAGGCAGAAACTCCAGGCAGAGATTGTGCCTCTCTGAAGTGCAGAGTAAGGACAGCGTAACTGTGGTGCTGTGCAGGGGGATAGTGGGAGCAGAACAGGTCAACAAGGTAGGCAGGGGCTGAATCACACAGGGCCCAGCAGGCAAGGGTAGGTTGTTAGGATTTTGTTTTCTGCTCAAAGGTAGAGGCTATTGCAATAAATTTTAGATTTTATATTTTAAGTAATGAAAGATGTGATCAGATGAATGTTTTTAAAAGCTCACTTTTGTCTAATGGGAAATACAGCATCTTTGGAATCAGCTGGATCTGCCTGGATTCAAAGCCCACATGGGACTTATTGGAAATGTCCTATAGCCTCTTGGGCCTCAGTTCCCTCACCTATAAACTCAAGACTAAGATAACTAACCTTCTGAGAATGGCCGTGTGAGGATTAAGTGAGAGAACAGGTGAGACGTGCTCAGTACATAGGAGACACTGAATAAATAGGACCTTTCTCAGTACACTTATCACTTCAAGTCATTTCCCATCAAGATCTTCTAATGTTGTTATTTTATTTTATTTTATTATTGTTTTTTTGTAGAGACAAGAGTCTCACTTTATTGCCCTCAGTAGAGTGCTGTGGCATCACACAGCTCACAGCAACCTCCAGTTCCTGGGCTTAGGCAATTCTCTTCCCTCAGCCTCCTGAGTAGCTGGAACTATAGGCGCCAGCCACAACACCCAGCTATTTTTTTTTTTTTGTTGTTGCAGTTTGGGTGGGGCCGGGTTTAAACCCACCACCCTCGGTATATGGGGCTGGTGCCCTACTCACTGAGCCACAGGCACCACCCCCTAATACTGTTATTTTATGATAAATATTTGTCATGATTTTCTTTAGCAGAAGAGAAGAGGCATCCATGGTATTCTGTAGAGCCCCTTAAAATGACTGGCTTATGAGCTGTTTATAACTGGTGTAGAACAAATAGAGGCACTTACTTCAGAAAACAAATCTATGCACTACTTCCTTCACTGAGAAAGTCTTGCTAAATTAAAAATAAGTAGCTGCCTTAAGTAGGGTACAGTGCATAACGATGGAGTTGAGTTACGTTTGGTTGCAAGTTCCTTATTTCCTTATGGGTAACAAACATTCGGGCTGTGGATGACCTTTTGAAAAGAAGCCAGTGGAACATCATTCCTCAACCCAAGTCTGGCTGTTCTCTTTTCATTCCAGGGAAGAATCGGGGCATGCCTTGTGGAAAGACCTGCCGGGAAGACCGGGATGATGAGTGGATGGGGGTGAGCCTGGCCCGGCAGCCCAAGGCTGATGGCCAAGTGTTGGTAAGACCTCTGGGGGTGCCGTGGGATAGGGTGGTTCTCTGAGAATGAATGACTTTGATCCCTCAGGAAAGCTGCATGGCATGTGATAAGGGCATGGCTTTGAGGTTGCTCCTTCTGGACTGCTGCTTAGACACATAACTTATCTTTTTATTATATTTTCTTTATCAGTCAGATGTTAAGAATGTTTGTCCAAGAGTGCTGAGATATGGCTATTGAAAAGGGACCAATAAATTGTATGTGAAAAGTACTTTGTAAATCTCATTCATTACATAATTTTTTTGTGTGTGTGTGTCTTTTTAAGTCGAGGTATAGTTTACATAAGGTAACACAAATCTTAAGATTACAGTCTGTGTTTTGACAGTTGTACACACCTGTGTAACTATTACCCCTACCAAGATATAGAATATTTCCATCATCCGAAAAAATTCTCTTATATCCCTTTCCAGTTGACTCTTCTTACCCCTGAGACAATCACTGCTATGATTTGCATTTCCAATTATTACTGTTGCTTTTTCTATAGCTTCAGGTCAACAGAATCCTACAGTGTGTGCTCTTGTGTAAGTTTTTTTCACTCCACATAATAATTTGGAGATTAATCCATGTTGTAAGTGGCAGTAGTTCATTCCCCTTTATTCTTACATGAGATTACATTTTATGAAATACATGTTATTTTTAGTTAGTCATTTATTTGGCTTCTAAAGTGCATATGATGTATTCTGATCCATTGCGTCCTTCAAGGGAGATACAGAGGAAAAGAAGTCTTTGCCTTTGAGGCTCTTAATATCCTACAGTTGTACTGCCCACTAAGGGAGTCATCAGCCATCTGCAGTTATTTAAATTAAGTTTATCAAAATTAAATGAGAAATTAAGTTTTAAGTCACATTAGCCATGTTTCAAGGGCTCAGTACCCACATAGGGCTGCTGGCTACTCTGTTGGAAACTGCAGAGAGAGAATTCCATCATCACAGAAAGGTTTACTGGACTCAACCCGAAAAAAGGAATCTCTGACTGCTACAAAGGTTTTGTTTTTGTCCATTTCCCCCTTTTTCCTTTTAAACTTTTTTTACTGAGATATAACACTGAAGTGCTTAACCTGTACAGCTGCATGCCAACAGTGTGGTGAATTTTCTCAGACACACACACTTATGTGTCCTGGTTGCTAATGCCCCAGAAGGTTCCTTTGGCTCTTTCCTGGTCAGTGCTCCTGTCCCTACCAAGATCACCACTATTCTGACTTCATAGGCATTTTCTTGCCATTGGCTTTTACTGGAAGCTGTATGAAGATAGATATAGATTCTATATGTATGTGTGTGTGTGTGTGTATATATATATATATATATATTTTTTTTTTTTAAATAAAAACATAAGACCAGGAAGGGAAGTTAATACTGGTTGTCACTTATGGAGAACTTCCTTTGGGCCATGTGCTATGGAGCTGAGGGTTTTGTGAATATTTTGTCCCTGGGAAAACAATTTTTGGTTAAGATTTGGGCAAAGTGTTTCTGTCCCCTGTGTGAGGAGCCCACTTTCTGTTAAACTTAGTTGCCGCAGGAGCTGTTAATCTGAATCCTACCATCTTGGGCACAATTAAGCATCTCCCCCTTATTGGGCCCTCAGGAGAAGGTTGAAGGGTGTTGTCACCAGTCTTGTTGTCAGTTCTGTTGAGGATCCCCCAGCCCACTGTTTGCCTTGGTTTCTAGTCCTTTCATCACTGTTGTGTCCAGCCGTGGAAACTCTCCAAGCCCCCAGATTCCTCCAGGCATGGTGGCCTCATGCTGACTGGACAGCTCGGCCCCAGAAGGGCCAGAACTCTCATCTGACATTCTAGGGAAAGTAAGGGAAGGAACAGACCCCTCTAAAAATCAAAGGGTGTCCTGAGATCAAGATCTAGAACAGAGTGGAGGGGGTGGCCTGGTGGCAGCCTAGCACGAGATGCCCTTAAGGGTATTGAGCCTAGAGCCTGAGTTTGCTCCTATGGAAATATCTCCTCTCCCCATGGAGGGAGATATAACCTCTGCGTGAATGAGAACTTGTTTCCAGAGGAGCAAGAAAAAGGGTTCTGCCTTACTGTAAAGCACTATGAAGAAGAGGCTGTCTCTGGGAACATGAATAGCAAGAGGGCCACAGGGAAGATTTAGTCAAGGAAACCAAGAAGGCAGAGCTGGAACATTGTGGATATGGCGCTGTAGACAGTCCTGTGTCATTGCATGCAGGGCTATTTATGTTTATGCAATTATGGTCTCCATTTAGTAAACTACTCTGGGTGCTAGAGAAAGAGGGGCATCTGAAAGCATCTGCCTTTCTTGTACCTTTTTGTTTGTTTTTGCAGTTGTGGTCAAAAACATCTACAATTTACCATCTTGACCATTTTTAAGTTCACGGTGCAGTAGTGGTATCTATATGAACATCTAGAATTTTATCTTGTAAAACTGAAACTGTATCCATTGAACAAGAACTCCTTATTTCCCTCTCTTCCTGGTCCCTAGGCATCGCCATTATATTTCTGTTTCTAGTATTTGTGTATAATGCAAATGTAGTATTTGTATTTTTGTGACTGTCTTATTTCACTTAGTACAATGTCCTGAAGGTCCTATTATAGCATATGACAGGATTTCCTTTTTAAAAGGCTGATTAGTATCTTATTGTATAATGCACACTACATTTTCTCTATTTATCTATCAATAGTTTATTTCTGTCTCTTGGCTGTTGTTAATAATGCTGGTATGCATGTGTGTACAAATATCCCTTTGAGATCCTGTTTTCAATACTTTTGGCTATATAGTCAGAAGTGAGATTACAGGTTCATATAGTAATTCTATTTTTAGTTTTTAAAAAACTTCCACACTGTTTTCTGGAATGGCTATACCATTTTGTATGCCCACCAGCAGTGCAAAAGGCCTTCAGTTGCTCCACATTTTGTCAGTATTTGTTATTTTCTTTTCTTCTTTTTTTATAGTGGCATTCCTGATGGTGCCAGGTGATAATGTCACTGTGGTTTTGATTTGCATTTCCCTGATGATTCGTGATTTGAGCATATTTTCATCTGCTTGCTGGCCAATTGTATATTTTCTCTGGAGTAATGTTTAAGCCCTTTGATCATTTTTAAATTGGATTATTTGGTTTCTTTACCATTGATTGACCTTCATGGCTTTTTGTACACATGTGGTCTTGCTGGGAAAGGCTAGTCTGAAGTCCTCTCTTACTTGCCCCCTTCCATCTAGGTCATTCTTCTTCCCCCAGTTTAGGCTGTGCCTCTTCCAGGAAGCTTGTTATGGACTGTGTGGAACAAGCTTAGAATCTTTTGTGCCTTTAGGAACTCAACATCAGTACCCTATATTGTGTGTATAATTTATTTCATGTGTATTTGTCCTCTTTTATGGAACCCACTTGGGGACATAGACTAAATCTTCTCACTTTCTCTCAGTGCCCAGTGGAGATCTCTTTAAGGAATGGTGTTTAAAAGTATGTTTGAATAATATAGGGACCAAGTGTCTAATTAGAAACCAAAGTAGTTGCCATCTTTTCTTGGTGGTTGATTCTAATTGGTTGATAGAAGAGAAGTACCAAAGTGCTATGAAATGCCCCTTGGAAATGACAGATGAAGCAAGGCACAATAGGAGACCATCCAGTCCATATTTACATTTTGGAGGCTTCATATCCATTCAATATTTCTTTAACATCTCATTTCTACCTGTCACATCTTTCTAGAAGGCAAGTGTTTATGTTTACATTAATGATAGGAAAGATGTATGTTGTTCAGACACCTTTGAGAACTTGCAAGGTGCTTGGGGTTATAGGCAAGAGACCTGTATTCCAAAGGAGCCTAATATTGGATCCCAAGGTCAAGTTTGGAGAAGAAGAGATGGGGTGGCATTTTAGAAACTGGTACCTGGTTCTGATTTCTTTGTAAAGAACAGATGGAGAATTAGAAAGCTGTGACAGAATGAAGTATCTCAATGACAAATGGTATCATGTGGGTCGTGGACCCAGCATCCAGCTCTGTGGCATGACCCAGGCTGTCAGGTGGCCTGGGCGAGTTGACCTTGGCATAGTACCTACCTTTCTCAGCTCCAAGGGCATTGTGGTGCCTTCCAGTTTTTCCCTAGGAACAAATGAAACCAGGTGTAAGCACAGTGTCAGGGTTAGAGACAAGCCCCTTCCCTTCTCCCATTCTCACCCTGAACTCAAGTGTGCAGATGACATTTTAAGAAATAGAGGGGGAAGTCTCTTCTCAGATATAACCCCTGCACAAACCCAGCACAGGCACTGCTTCTCTCCCACTGTGGAGGCAACTCAGAATTCTCAAGTCTAATGTCTCTCCTTTTCATCAGAATTTCCAAGGCTCAGGCAACAAATAATGGAAGCTGTTAGATTCTTTCTGGGTAGAAGCAGTGTTCTCTGGTTCTATCTCTTTGCTGTTTCCTTTCTAATCACCAGGACTGTCCATATCTGTTCACAGCTTCCCATCTGTCCATTTTTTTTCAAAGCCACAGGGTACATTTTTGCATTTACTTTTGTTGCTCTGTTTCCTGCTGCCTTTTTTTTTAGTGAACTTTTTAATTGAGCTGTATAACACACATGTAAAAAAGTGCACAAATCATCAGCGTACACTTTGATGAATTTTCATTAGGCAAACATTCTCAGAACATTTCCAGCACCCAAGAGGACTGTTCTGGGTGCCTCTCTAGCTGCTCCCTCCTCCCTTAGTTGGGGAGCTTGTCTGGGGGTGTCTCGTGGCCTCACAGCATCACTCTGATCCTGTTCCCATCACATATCCTTCTCAGCAGCCCTGGCCTGGCTACGGCTGTGCACTCTGAACTTGGAAGCATGATAAGGCCATCTCTCCATGGTGGGTGCACTTTGAGGAGGGGTGGAGTGAGGCAGACAAGGCTTTGTGGCCTAGCACCCCCACCCAGTGCTATCCCCCAAGATGTGCTATTTTCATACAACAAAAAAGGCCTTTGAAATAAAATGTTCGTTTTCTTTTTCTGTTCTTTTTTTGAGAGAGAAAACAATCTTTGTAACTTGAAATATGTCCAGATTCTAAGATCGGAGTGGTGCTGGGTCCTCCTGCTCTGTTCTTATGATTATTTGAAATCTGAGTTTGAGTAGATCTTTCTGTTTCCGGAGAATGTTGTTTTCATATTCTTTCCCACTCTGCCCCATCCCTCCCTCATGACAGAACTCATTTGGAGAGATGGATGGAGTTGCTAATGCTTTGGAGACAGTCCTTAGGAATTTTATCTTTTTATATAGGGGTCAGATTGACATGTGTGTATATATAAGGATAATCAGAGCTAAACACAGTCTTTTCTTCCTATAATTTATATTCAGAGAGACTTTTCATAATTTTCCTATGTGGATCCTGCCTTTGACACTTTGGTCTCTGAACTCCCAGAATGCTTTAATTTTAGTTTAATGTGAAATGTAGTATTTGGATCTTCTAGAAATTCTCCAAGATCACTCCTTAAATAGTTTATGGCACTTAAAAAAAGAGGCAATAATAAATCAGACATGAGATGCAGTGAGATCTGTCTTGAGTCTGCACACAGCTAGCTGGCAACCTCTTTTCATAGTCCCGGCAACCTGGAAACACGATAAAACACGATCAGCCAAGGTCTTTGCTGAGTCCATAAACTAAAATGTAACTACTGTACCCATCAATTAGATGAAAATAAGTGGGATGCAAATTAGCAAACCATCAGAATTGAGTCAGAACTTTAAAAAAATCAAATACTTAGCAGTATGTAGTGATTATCTGCTTAGTGATAATATTTTTATAGTTTCTTGTCTATTGAGAAATAGACAATCTATTGAGAAATGTACTATTTTAGCACAAAGCAGTACCAAGTGGGACGAGGAAGATGGGTTGCAGTGGAGGGATAGCAATAGACTGTTTTCTGTAGTTTGATGTCGTATGGCAAGAGTTAGAGTGTGGGCAAGTTGTGGCTTCGAGAGTCATTCCAAGTGTGTCCTCTTTGCTATTGGGCAGAGAGTGGCCTTTTTGGGGGCCCTGGTGGCAGTTGGCTGGAAGGATGAAGAGTGGAGGGCTTAGAAGGCAGTGATCTTACCATGGGATAGCCTCAGGGATCCATTCCCCCTTACCTCGGAGGTGCTGTTGGCCATTCCATTCTACCCCAGAGTGGTTATTTCAGGTGTTCTGGGCCTTGTGGGGGGTACTATAAAGACAGTAAAGAGCCACCAGGCTTGGGGGGTGGTGGTGTCATGTGGGTGGATTTTGATGGTTCCTTAGGCAGGAATTAGAGGTTTTAAGATAGAAAATGCTTTATAACAAGACAAGGAAGACTCAAATTTGTGGATGCTAATCCTGTTTGCAGCACTTATTGCTTGCCACTTAGGCAAAGCCCTTTCTGATACTCGGTATTCCTGGACAGAAAACAGAAACTCCCAGGACATCTCTGCCTACCTTCAGGCTTGCAGAAAGGATCAAGGGGAGACCATCAGAATGCTGAATGTTATAACTTAGAGAAATAGTGGATTTGAGAAAAACAAACTAAGATGTTAAAAAACTCTTATGCTTTTGGCTCGCTGCCTGTGGCTCAAGTGGCTAAGGTGCCAGTCACGTACACCTGAGCTGGTGGGTTCGAATCCAGCCTGGCCTGCCAAACAACAATGACGGCTGCAACCAAAAAATGGCCGGGTGTTGTGGCTGGTGCCTGTAATCCCAGCTGCTTGGGAGGCAGAGGCAGGAGACTCCCTTGAGCCCAGGAATTGGAGGTTGCTGTGAGCTGTGATGCCACGGCACTCTATCCAGGGTGACAGCTTGAGGCTTTGTCTCAAAAACAAAACAAAACAAAACTTTTATGATTTTAACATTTTTAAGATTTTATTTTAAGAAAATGCATCCATTGGCCAGAGTGAAGTAGAATGATGACAGATCTGAGTGGTGAGTGGTCAGAAGAAGTGGTCTGGGCAGGATGTGCGTTCCGAGCGGGCAAATCGGCTCCTCATCAGTGCTGTGCTGGAATCTGGATCTGTGGAAACATGCTCCAAAACAGGGGCCACTGTCATGTCCAAGCCAGAGGCCGGGGCATGTTTAGTGGGGCAGAGGATGAACCAGGTCTATGTCCTAGCTGCTGGCACTGCATCCAGGTCTGTTGGCAAGAACAGCCCTGCCTTACAGTGCGTCTCTTAGGTTTGACCCTGGTGCTGTGAGGTTGCTCTCAAAAAGCTGGCCAAGGCATCTGTCCATGCTGATGTCCTCATCTCACGTGGGCCAGCTGCTCACCCACCCAGAACTCTCTGCCCTGAACTTTCCCTTAGTTTTCCCCTCCAACTGTGTCCTCACTTCCTCAGGTCTTTCCAGAGAGGGGATTCCCTGTCTAGCGTATCAAAACCACATGCTCCCTGATATGAGGGAATTGTCTGGTGAGATGGAAATTTTCTGTGTCTTGCTAGGGGTTGGTCACACCAGCATGCACATTTGTCAGAGCCCATTAATGATACATTTGGGATTTGTGGATTTTGCAATATGTAAATTTACATCAAAAAAAGGGAACCATCCACAAACGTTTACTTCTTGTTAATGAGATGTGTGCTATAGCCAGGTTTCTGTAGGTAAAAACACAGTTGAATATTGGCAGTTCCTCCCTTTCCTGCTCTCCTCACATCCTGGTGTTCCCTGGGGCCCATTGCCTGTACCTCTGATGTGCATCCTGAAGCCACCCCCTTGGCCCATCTCCAGTGCCCCACCCTAAGCCAGGCCAGCATCATCTCTCACCTGGCTGTTCATTTCCACACCTGCCCACCTGCTGTCTCCCCTGCAGCCAAATTACCTTTTCCAAACTATAAATCACATTGCCACTACTCACCTGTGCAAGCCTCTCCTTTGGCTTCCCCATGCATGTCCACTGAAGTCATAGTTGCTCGCCTGGCCCCCGGTCCCCTCTCTGGCATTGCGTTCCTTCCACCATGGTCACTCCAGAACAGCCCCACTGGCCTCCTTTCTTTTCTTGAACTTCTGAGGCTTTCTCACTTTGTGCCTTTTTTACCTGCTATCTCTTCACTCTGGACCTTGCTCAGTGCAAGGAGTACTTTCCCATGCCTTAGGGCCCCAGCCCCCAGTTGTCCTTCCGACTCCCAGATTTTCTATTCCATAACCGTTTCTTTCCAGTACTCAGTACCAGCCACAGTTGTCATTTGTAGATGTTTGTTTACTGTCTATCTCCTTCTAATTTCCTCCCAGGGGTTCATTCTGGTCTGTGTGGTTTTCATAGTGATGCCTGATATGAAGGTGTAGCTTCCCGGCCCGTCTGTTCCTCTCTCCCCCTACAGAGGGAACCACCTGGTCCTGCCAGGGGTCTGCTTTGCAGACTTTTTGGGACCAACTTTCCTACTCTCCATCCTTCTTTGCCTCCATAGGCCTGTGCCCACCGCTGGAAGAATATCTACTATGAATCAGACCACATCCTGCCCCATGGCTTCTGCTACATCATCCCGTCCAACCTCCAGGCCAAAGGCAGGACGCTGATCCCTTGCTATGAAGGTGAGCTGGGACTGACTCTCCCTCATTTCTCCACCCACCTCTTGCCTTAAACACCCTCCACTCTCCATGCCACCTGAATGTTTCCTTCAACTTTCTACATGCTAGTGAGAGGGCAGCACTCTCTGTCCCCAAGTGGCCCCTCAGTGGGCCTGAGGCCCTGCCCTACCTGATGTCCTCATGAGCCTGTGATTTTTTGTTTTGTTTTCTGAGACAGTCTCATTTTGTCACCCTCAGTAGAGTGACGTGGTGTCATAACTCACAGCAACCTCAAACTCTTGGGCTCTAGTGATTCTCTTGCCTCAGTTTCCCAAGTAGCTGAGACTACAGGTATCTGCCACAACACCCAGCTATTTTTAGAGACAGGGTCTCTCTCTTGCTTAGGCTGGTCTTGAACTCCTGAGCTCAAGCAATCCACCCGCTTCAGCCTCCCAGAGTGCTAGGATTACAGACGTGAGCCACCATGCCTGTCCAGAGCCAATGGTTTTGATTATGCTTTATGAAGTCCTAGAGACTGAAATTCAACAAACCTCAGCCAAGGGACCAAACCCTTGGGTTCTTGGCACTTTCAGATGCTGTTTGTCTCAGAAAACTTACTTGCCTTCTCTGGACCTCAGTTTCCTCATCTGAAAATGCAGTTTTCACCCAGATGATCTCTATAGTCCCATGCAGCTCCCTGTCAGCCTTTAGGCTCCTATACAGTTCGTGGCTGCATCATGTACAGATGTCCAGAGATGGGGGAGAAGGTACCTGGAATTCCTAAGGCAACAGCTGCACAGAAACTTAATACCTCCAAAAATGGACTTCCCTTCTCATATGATTTGAAACCTGGAGAATTGGGTACAGGTTTTTTGTTGCTGTTGTTTATTTTTGTTTTTTGAGACAGAGTCTCTGTTGCTCCAGGCTAGAGTGCTATGGTGTCATAGCTCACAGTAACCTCACCACACTCCTGGGCTCAATTGATCCTCCTGCCTCAGTCTCATGAGTAACTGGGACTATAAGCCACAATGTCTGGCTAATTTTGCTATTGTTTATAGAGATGGGGTCTTGTTCTTGCTCAAGTTGGTCTCAAACATTTGAACTCAAGGGTTCCTCCCATCTTGGCTTCCCAGGGTGTTTGATGCAGTTTTAAGTTTCTCACCAAGGGTGCTGGGGTCTTGGAAGGAAAGTGCATCCTCTCAGGCTTCCTCCTTAGAACTTTCTAATGCTTGGGCATTGAGGATGATTAAGTTGATTACTATTTAGCCCAGCTGAATTTGAACATTAGGCATTAAGAAAATACTGTAATTTTCTTTGGTTTGATAGCTTATGATCTTAGGTTTTCCTAGCCTAATTTTGAGTGAGTTGAACCTGTTTCTTCTCTAAATGCTGGACTTTTGTTTTTTAATCCACTGCCCCCCAATTTATTTGTTTGGACAGAAGTCTCACTGGATCTTATCCACCTTGCCTTGGGCTTCCCTCGGTATTCACAGGTTTCAAATTTGTGGCATCAAAGAGGTCTCTGAATGTAAGAGCAGCCCCTTAGAAAAGTGGGAAACATTGGCTTGGCGCCTGTGGCTCAACGGGCTAAGGCGCCAGCCACGTACACCTGAGCTGGCAGGTTCGAATCCAGCCTGGGCCCGCCAGACAACAATGATGGCTGCAACCAAAAAATGGCCGGGTGTTGTGGTGGGTGCCTGTGGTCCCAGCTACTTGGGAGGCAGAGGCAGGAGACTCGCTTGAGCCCAGGAATTGGAGGTTGCTGTGAGCTGTGATGCCATAGCACTCTATCCAGGGTGACAGCTTTAGGCTCTGTCTCAAAAAAAAAAAAAGAAAAGTGGAAAACAAAGCTGAAAGTTTCTGTAGTTTTAGGCCCCATAAGAGGAGTGGGGCAGCGGATACTCTGATTTCTCTAGATGACTGGGTTGGTGGGGTTGGGGGACACAGGCCACAGAGAGCTCTTGCTTATGCTCTGTTGGCCTTTGGGGTCTCTACCTTGCAGCTTTGCAGACTAAACTAAATGTGCTTTGGCTCTTATGACAACTGTTATTTTCTCTTAACATAGAAAAACTGAGGGATACAAGCTCTCTGTTCTGGGGGGGTGTTGGTAGGAGGAGATCACATTATGATGTACAGTAGAAGGATATTAGATTTGCATATCACCTAGACCAGGTACTTGAGGTCCAGAGGGTGGTATGTCTTGCCCAAGCCTGAGTTTTTTTCCCTGTCTGAATTCATATGCCACACAACCGAGAGGCAAAGTAGCATGGTGGCTAGGGCACAGACTCTGCACCCAGATTTCATATCCTGGCTCTACCACTTCCACCTATTAATAGTGTCGCCTCTGATGAATTATTTGACTTCTCTGTGCCTAACCTACCTCAAGGGGCTGTGAAGAGGATTTAGTGAGTTACTGCTTCTAAGTTCTTAGAACAGTTCTGGCATATGTATGCTAATATACTAGATACTAAGCATAAGTATGCTAACATACCATGTTATGCAGTAATGTACACTAGAGGCTGACTGACTTGGATACTAGGAATAGATTCCTCTTAATCTTATTAAATACTTGTCAGGCACCAGATAGACAAAACCCAAGTGACACAATCCCAGCTTATCAAAAAGCTCCCCATCTGTCAGGAAAACAGGGAACATGGTGTGTTAAAAGTGGGAGGAAATTCCCTGCTAGTGCTCGCATTTTGGAGTTCTCTCCCCAAGGGCTCAAGCTGCATGGATCCACATGCAAGGTGGCATTAGGCAGGATTATTTCCTTTTACAGTTGGAAAAACTGAAACCCACTTAAAATCTTCAGTCTGTTGAGGCCTTAAAAGGAAGGGATGGTGGAAATACACTTTGGTCCTAGCCATGGGCACAGGGATCTTCTGCCTCTGGATGCACAGCCTGAGGACCCTGATGGGGGCTGTGGGTTGTGGTGACTCCTGCACACTCCTGCCTCTGTGGCCTCTGGCCTGCTCACTTACTCCTCATCTGGAGTGGACATTGTAATGTAATGCCTCCACTGCATTTACCTCTTTGGGTTATTGTGAAGGGCTCAGAGAAAACTCAGGGGAAAGTGCTCAGAAGGACCACCCATTGTTCTGTAATTGTGGCCTCCGGGGTTGTCAGGAGGGCCAGCTGTTTTCTCTTCAGAATGTTGGAGGTTGGTTTGGTTGAGGAAACCCTCTGGTGGGCACCTTTCCAAGATGTCCCAAGCTTTTGACTTTTAAAAAATAATTGGTTTTTGATTTGGCATGAGGACATTTTTCTCATGGCTTTTCAGGTGCTTCCTGTTTCTGGTTGGGTGGGAAGGACTACCAGAATATCCTGCTGGAACCAGGAAGTACAGAGGGAATGAGAAATAAAAATGAACTTAGGACATAAAATAAACTCATGGATCGTAGCCTTCAAACAACGTAGTTTGTGCTTGTCTGATACAAGAACAGCATCATTCCTAGTGTATGTTGATTGGTTTTATCAGAATGTGTAAGCTCTGTTGGGATGACATGGACATGAGGAAAACTATTTATAAATTAAAGAACAAGCACTGTAAGAAAATACCACGAAAGCTATGTCAACCAGTTCGATGAAAATATTTCAAATAGTATATAAAACCAGCACATTGTACCCCATGATTGCCTTTATGTACACAACCATGATTTAATAAAAAAATTTTAAAAAAAAGCATTAGTTACTATTAAACAAGCCATGATATTTTCAGACTCTCCAAAGTTGAGTCAGCGCATGTGATAAACTCAAGTACAGAGATTTCTTTCATCCTTTGCCCTTGAGCCCACTGAGGCAAGAACCCGGAGCTTAGCAGGAGTGAGGCTATAAACAAATCATCTTTTATTGTGACAGAAAGACCTTGTAAGTATGGAATAATTTTGGAGCAGCATGACAAATTAACAAAAAGTGTTTAAGATAAAACACTGATTAAAGAAGTGCAAGAGGCAATTATGATACCATTGTGTATCAGACCTAAATTTCAGAGTCTGGCTTTTACTACTCACTTATTCTATGATTAAATCTACATGCTCCTACTTTCTGAGTTGGTGCTCTCACCTGTAAAATGGGGAGATTAATACCTACTTAAGAGGTATTGAAGTGTATATCTTTGCATAATACCCAGATCAGAGTGAACACCCATACTCTTCAGTTAGAAAATGTAAGTGTCTAAATAACTTTCAAGTAATATAATAGCATTCCTAGATGTTCTGAGAAGAACTAAAAGTCTAATAGTTGTCTGTGTTTTCATTAACTGCTTTAGTGAATAGATAAGGGAGAGTAGAAAGTTGGTATTACTAAAATGATTTTAAGAGCCCCTAACATATGGTTTCTTAAATACAGTTGAAGATCATATTTGTACCATTTATTTGCTTGGTAAGCTCTCCTTGCCCCCTTTTTGGAGATGGTCTAAAGTTTAACTCATGCCATGACTAAATGTTCTTAAATTTGGAAGTCTTGGGGTCCAAATTTATCAAATTTTACGGTGCTTTAAAATTGCTCCATTGAATCCAAAGATTTCTGTGCCACTGTTTTTATTATCAGGGAATAACTGGCCTTTTCTTCCTAATGTGTTTTTGCATTTCTCAGGACAGTGAGTATTTCTAGGGAGGAAAATAGATCACCCATTCAAATGTGAAGATTTTTTTCCCCTTCCAATGTTGAAGACTGCGGCTCCACAGGGGATAAAAATCAATCAAGATACATTTACAAATGAATAGCAATTGGGGTTTTGTTGTGTTTTTGTTTTTGTTTGGAGAGAACCGTAAAAGGCTATGTTGATCCATAAAAAAATTCAGGAACAAGCCTCATAAATTTTTACTAAATAAAGACCCCTACATTTACATAAAATTTTATGGTTTCCAAGGAGCACTCATAAACATTATCTTGTTTAAGTAAATACAGCAAACTTTAAAAAGAAAAAGAGGATGTGCTTCTACATTATAGCCGGTTAAAATGGAGAGGGATCCTAATGGGAAAAATGGAGGGTGGCCCACGGGCTGAAAGGCAGAGGTCAGAGGTCCCTGGCAGTGGCTCTCTCTGAAGCCTGAGCCCCACTAAGCTTTCTTCTTAGAGTCAAGAATTTTTATCTTGGGCACAAATATATTCTGTGTATGCAATGCATGGAAATGACTAAACTGCATCTTCTAATATTTTACTTACAGATGTCCAAATGTTGTGGGTTGTCTTCAAAAATTGCCTGTCTGTGTGATGAGTGTTTTAGGTTTTGTTCCTCTCAGAGAAACTAACATAGCCACCTAACATTTATTGAGCAGTTACTGGGTGCCAGGGATTGTGCTAGGTACTTAACCTTTGTGATCTTACCAAGTAATTACTTCACTCTGGGGTAAAGTATTCTTATCCCTGTTACATAGATGAGAAAACTGGTTTGGGTAGGTTGATGAAGGTCACAGGCTGGTTAAGCAGAAGAAGGTTGCTGGTTTTAAGGTTGTAGTAGGTTTATTTATAGCTGTTCTGTTGGGATGTTGGTTTTCTTTGTGATTGCTAGGGTGCTGTGGCCCGTCACAAAGAAGAATAGCCTGGGTGTTTTCAGTGTCATAATTTTATTTTTTAGAAAAATTTGGGATACCACACTGTAGACTTTTGAGTACTGTTGCAGTCTTGCAATTGTAGACAAAACCTATAGACAAGTCCCAGCAGGTAGAGAGATAGATGTCTCTTAACTGGGTAAAATGTAGCCAGGAGGCTGATCTGCTCTATGGCCTGAGTCTCTCCTGATGCAGAACATTTGGTTTTCATATCTGAACAGCAGTTTGGCTGTTTAATTCTACTTAGTTCTTAGCTGGGGTTCTAAGTGAAATGTGACTATCTCATGGTCAGGGTCACTTTTTCTAGAGGGATGAAACATGATACAAGGTGGGTCAAGTTGAACATTTGTAAATTATGTGGCTATAGGGTTGCTTGGTTCTGGGTGGAAAGAACTATTTAAAGATTATGAAACTCCCTTTTTTTGGGTAAATTTTATTGTAAAAAGTATGTAATATAAAGTTTACCATTTTACAACTTTTATTTATTTGTTTATTTTTACTTTTACATACATGTGTGTTGATTAGGTTTCCACTTTTTGCCTTCACAGAATTTAAAAGGCTTACAATTTAATAACAATAACAATGTTTAAGATAAGGACTAGAAACAAAAACCACGTAAAGAATGAACGAAGATAAATACATTCAGAAAAGAAAACAGATGATTACTGCATCAAAATATTAAGCAGTATTAATAATAATAATACCAAGAAAGTAACGTTCACATTGTCAAATAAGAGTATGTCTATTATAGAATGCTTTGACTCTGAGGCTCGGTGTGGAGTCATCAGTTAACTTCTTATTCTTTTTTCCAAAGTCTCAAGAAATAGACAACTAATATTATATAAATAAAAGTAAAAGAGAGTTTCAAAAAACAGATCATGCCAAATCTTATAGACAATAGAAAAAGAAGAAATATTTCAAAATCATTCTACTTGATCTGAATATAGTTAACTGTAATTTATTGTATATTTTTAGGAAGCTCAAAGAGAGGACTTTGAATGTTCACAACATAAATTATAAATCTTTGAAGTGATAGACATGCTAATTACCCTGATTTGATCATTACACATCATCATATACAGGTATGAAAATATCATCCTATACCCATAAATATGTACAATAAAAAAGAGAAAACCTAATGGTAAAATGAGCAATAGATTTGAAAAGGTGCTTCACAAAGAAAAAGAAATAGAAATAGCCAATAAACATATTAAAATATGGTCAACTTTATTAATAACTAAGATATGCAATTTTATTTTCAAAAAAACTCTCTTAATCCTTAGAGAAAAATCTCTGAGTATGCTAGATGGTGATTCTGAGACACAGAGAATTTAGGTAATTTGCCCAAGGTCACACAACTAGTGCAAACCCAACACCATAGCCCTTAAGCATTAGGTCTCACTTCTTTGTTCTCTCTTGGAGAAAAGTAATAAGCCTACCCTTGTTTAAGTCATTGGAGTTGAATTGTTACTTTGCTTTTGGCAAAAGTAACCTCCATGACCCAGAAGAAACTAAATAGATCAAATAATTATATCTAGACTCAATTCCTTAAAAGCAAGGCAAGTATTAGAAGAGAATAGAAATTCCTCCTGCAATTACTGGAAATTTGAGGACTGAAGAGAGCCAGTTAGTATTTAATATTTCAATAAATATTAACAACACTTAGTTTTCTCATTATTCTTTGAGGTTAGTGGAAAATCTGACACAGAATTCTCTAAAACTATCTTTCTTACATGTTCCTAGGTTCTAGACTAGTTTGCTTCTGTTCCATGAATAGTGTGGTTTTTGTTCTCCCTTAATATCATATTTATTTGAGATATTCACCTTCTCTTTTCCTCTTTTCTGTGCTTTTATGGAGAAGAAAAAGTCATCTAGCAGATACTGTGAACCTCCCAGAGAAAATAACAAAATGCTCAAGACCATAAGAGCATGAAAGCTATCATTACTTATTAATAAAGCTCAATCACTCAAAAAGTAACCCCAAATGGGCAAATAAAGAAGCCATGTCAAAGAAAGTCTCAAACATTTTAAGTTAATTTTTCTCTCTTCAAACCTCACTTTGGAAAAGTGCTGTGTTCATGATTCTCAGCCATCAACTTGTTAGACTAGGAGACTGAGTGACAGGGCTGAGATCGGATGCAAGGGCTCTAAGATTATGTGCAGTTGTTGAAATAACTCTTAAACAGATGTTAACTAGAGAAGCCGGTAACTACAGATAATAACCATCCTTGACCAGCTTGTCAAGAATTTTGGCTAATTACAATATCTTTACATTGTGGTTTTAAAATTTCTCCACACTTGAAATCAACATGACAGTTCTGGGACAACCAAATAAAGTATGAAAATGGGAGAGAACCCGATTCTAGGAATTACTATCCAAATTGTTAGTAAAAGCCAACCCTTTTGGCCTTGAATACTTCTCTCTACAAAAGATCTAAGACTACTTCCTCCCCATGCAGCTGCTCTCTTTTGAGCCTGCTCATTCTCCTCCCTGAAAGTGCACTTTCACTTTCAACAAAGTCTGTGCTTCCTTGGCTTATGTGCTATGTCCCAAAATTCTTTTCCCAAACAAACACCAAGAACTTGGAAAAACCTCTACTCAGAAGCAAGCAACAAATGCAATATAACAATAATACTGATTTCACATATTACATAATGTGTTTAAATCAATAGAGTGGAAAATAAAATTTAAATCGGTAAGTTCTAGAAAGATGTGTAGCGCCTTCCTCTAAAGAAGGATTTTTTTTTTCTCTAAATAATTCAACTCAAGGCAGGAATCAATAAACAGAATTCTAAAGATGTCTCCTGCCTGAAGTCAGTTACAATCACTGGCTCATTGCAGCTAATGTATTCCCAAATTTCTCCTCCTTGCCAATCTCCATTTACTAAACACTGCCTCTTTTTCAGGAGTCCATTTTGGAATTCTAGAAAAGGGTTTTACTCTCATAAGCCAAGGAACAGATGGATATCATGCTTCCACTCATTCACTTCTTCTTGCCTTGAGAGGTAGGAGATCTGACAATTAAGTTCACAAACTCATCCTAGAAAAAGTGGTACATACCTCATTGATGAATATCACTATGGTTACCTTCGAAGTACTCCCTTTGGGAGGCTATGCACCGATGCCAGCACCTAGTCCACCCTTCAAAGCAATTTTGGAATTCTTTTTCTGGAATGGCCATTGAAGCTGTCATTGCATTACCCTTGATGTCCTGAATGTCATCCAAATGTCTTCCTTTCAATGTTTCATTTATCTTTGGGTAAAGAAAAAAATCATTGGGGGCCGTATCAGGTGAGTAGGGAGGGTGTTCCAATACGGTTATTTGTTTACTGGCTAATATCTCCCTCATAGACAGTGCCATGTGAGCTGGTGCATTGCCATGATGCAAGAGCCATGAAGTTGTTGGCCAAGAAATTCAGTTAAGATTTTGCTAACTGTTTTTCTATAAATGGTTACTTGGTCTTCCATGCTTCTTACAGTCAAGCTGACAATTTTGATGCATAATTGAATGAATGTTTGCAATGTTTTCTTCAGGTCTACTCATTACTGGCTGCCCTAACCTCTCTTTATCAAGGATGCTTTCTCTCCCCTCAGAAAAACGTTTAATCCATTTGCACATTGCCATTTTCTTCATGGCATTATCCCCATAAACTTGGGCTAACATATCCCTGATTTCATTTCCACTCTTACCAAGTTTAACAAGAAATTTATGAATACTTATTCATTGTTCTAATTCAAGCTCAACTTTCTCATGAGGGCACACAAATACACACAACAATAATGAATACCACTCAGCAAGACATTGCCATACATAAACACAAACACAATTGTGAGACACTGATATAATAAGGTTATGAAACCTTAGCAAGTTGTTTATACAGTGAGGCCAACATAAGCTTACAGTGGCAAGTTTGCAAATTTAAATGTCAAATTTTGTACACATGACGCCTGGGAGCTATAGTAAGCACCTTAGGACCATAGGTGGGAAGGTTGGGAAGACTGTAGAGATGCTGCCTGAGACATAGTTGAACCTCTAAACATGCACCAGCAGTCACCTGCCTCCAGACTTGGTGGAAAAATAAATAAATAAATAAATAAACAAACCCCTGTTTCTTTAAGTCTATATTGGTCAGGTGTTCCATTATTTACAGTAGAAAGTGTTGCAAACTAATGCATGCAGTCTCTAAACAATATCCTTTAATTCTAACAGCATAAGATAGGCAAGTGGGCTCAGTACCCGTAGCTCAGTGGTTAGGGCGCCAGCCACATACACCCATGTTGGCGGTTTGAACCCAGCCTGGGCCTGCCAGACAGCAATGACAACTGCAACAAAAAAAATAGCCAGGCATTGTGGCGGATGCCTGTAGTCCCAGCTACTTGGGAGGCTAAGGTAAGAGTATTGTTTAAGCCTAAGAGTGTGAGGTTGCTGTGAGCCGAGGTCATGGCACTCTACCAAGGGTGACACAGTGAGACTGTCTCAAAAAATAAAATTAGTAAGTAATCTAAGAGATGATTTTCTTTATTCATTAGGAAAAATAAAGAAGACAAAGAAAAGCCTTGACAAAAATAAAGCAGGAGGAATTACTGAACCTGATATTAAGGTTTACTTCTTAATATAATTAAGGTAATTTATTAAAAATAATATTAAAATTAATATGTATATATTACTTTTTATCACACAGTAATAAAAACAGTGTGACCACTGCAGAGAGATAGACACAGAGATTGATGGAACAGAATAGACAACCAGAAAAAGAACCACACAAATATAGGCAGTCCCCAGGTTATGAACAAGATAGATTCTGAAGGTTTGTTTTTAAGTTAAATTTGTACGTAAGTTGGAACAAGTCCATTTATCTATTACCCATGACAGCCTCCATTCATATGTACGTGTTGCACCTAAGTTGGATGTTTGTAACTTGGGGCCTGTCTTGCCTGTGTGCTTAAATGATTTTTTACAAAGATGCAAAAGCAAATCAATGAAAAAAATAACCTTTACAAAAGATGGTGCTGGATCAAGTGGTCATCTATAGGCCAAAAAAAATTAATCACAACCTAAATCTCATGTTTTTGTAAAAATTAACTCAAAGTGGATCACAGACTTAAATATAAAATTTAAAACTATAAAAATTTTAGGAAAAAAACACAGAATCTAGCAGTAGACCGAGAGTTCTTATTAGACTTAACGCAACAAGCATAATCCATAAAGGAAAAACACGTAAACTGGACATCATCAAAATTAGGAACTTTGGCTCTGCAAAGACAGTTAACAGGATGAAAAGACAAGCCATAGACTGCAAGAACATACATACAAACCACATCTCAAAAGACCTAGTATCTAGAATGTACAAATAATTTTCAAAACTTCACAGTAAAAAATAATCCAATTAGAAATGGGCAAAAGACATAGCACTGTGGGAGGCCGAGGCAGGTGGATGATCATTGGGATGCTGAGTATTCACTCTGTGATTCTCCCCATGAGCTGGTAAATAAACCTCTTTTTCTTATTAATCTGATTTAATGGTGAATTGATCTGTCAGAAACTTTCATAGGAAAGGGCAGATTTCCGCTCATTCCCACATATGAATATCAATATACTATATTGTATATAGTTTTGCAAAATGTTACAACATTGAGGGAAACAAGGTGAAAGGTACACAGGGACTCCTCTATTATTTCTGATGTGAATCTACATGTGAATTTACAATTACCTCAGTAAAAATTTAAGAAAAAGGAAAGAAGTCAGTTTCCTTGATCACAGAGAGAGGTTCCACTCAGTTGTCTTTTATAAAGTATTAGGTATGAAGATGAATACAAATGAGCAACAAATGGCTAAACTCTTAACAAAAATGATATGTAAATAGTCCTATAAATGATAAAAATAAACATATTTGAAGATACCTGCTTCAATCTGATAGACAGGATGTTTCAATTACCAAACTCATGTGAAGAAAAGAAGGTAGTCTAAATTATAGTTGAACCAAATGATTGACCCAATTTTTCCAAAATAATCTAACACTTTTGACCATTTTCTCCTTTGAGATGCCAAATACAGTAGCATCTCCATAGTTGACCATCTCCCTCCACTGACCAGCTCCTTAAGTTGACCTAATTTTCATAGACTGGACATGCACCACATGTATGTATCAGTACAGCAGGCCTAGTTCCTTATGTTGACCACCTCCATATATTGACCAATTTGTTACAGTCCCTTGGGTGGTCAACTTACAGAGGTCCTAATGTACATTGTTAGGAGAGCAAAGAGTTTACTTGCCTTTCAACTAGTTAAACTGAAGATTTTGTCACAATGAAGTTGCCAGGAGGAATTTGAGCACTACGGGGTCTAGGTCACATGGGAGTAAAAATGTTCACCTTTCATTTCCCTTTGCTTATGAAACCCTTCCTCCCCAAGAAGTTTCAGCCCTTTCTACAACTATAGAAACCTAATAAACTCTAGGAAATGGCCCAAGAAATCTCTTTACATTTGCACTATTAATATAGCTAGAATCCTATTGTCAGGAGACTGGTCTCCTAAAAAATCCTAACTGATGAATGTGTATAGAAAAATCTGCTGCTTCTAGAAAAAGTCAAGCTGGATGCCATAGGAAAGAGAGAAATGTCCCTCAGCATGGCACAATAGGCCACAGAGTGGCTTTGAGTCACAACCTGTATAGAGACATCTTCATTAACACCTGGCCACTTTGTACAAACTATATATCAAGAGAGGCTTATAGCCCAGTTAAGCCACAAAAGCAAATGACTTTCATCCTCTTTTATATTCTCTGTTGCTAAAATAAGAATTATTTTGTTCCATAGCAGCAGTGGAAGACATAAGTGAGAAGCTAATTCCAGAGATGATTCTCCCAAGCTATGTTTATCCCTATCTAGGTTTGAATCATGGTTTCTGCAGGTAGAATCACAAGTTGCAGAGAACAACATTGTTGGACTCTTACAATGATGATATACTTATGTGTAGAGGGGGCAAGGGATGGTCAGCTATGAAGGGCCTGCCTTGTACAAGGAAGGTATAGGAACATGGAGGGCAACAACAAAAGAAGGTAATCAAAATTTCTCAACCAGCCTAGACTGCCACAATCACACATTAAGAATGCAGAACATAACACAGAAAATTAAGCAGTAAATGAGTGGTCTGGACAATCTGAACATTTGGGGTTATGTTGAGGAAGACTTGGTTTCTTACTGAGATAGTCAGTGAAGGCCTTAATGAGGAGGGGGGATTAGAGCCAAATTTTGAGGGAAGCTAGGATCTAGAAGGGAAGAGGAAGAGGCATGAGGATTCTGTCAGGGAAAGGGATAAATTAATAATTGAGTGGAAAAGTCCAAAATATATTCACAGGACAGACAATTAGCATGCTTGCTGACTTGCCTGGAATATTAAACTTATTTTCCTTTATGGAAAAAAATGATTGTTTAGAATGAAAACTATTGTTGGAATCTTTTACAATAATGATATACTGATGTGTTACTTGTATGATTTAAAAACACAAAAAAAATTTTAAAGAATGGGATGCTAAAACTGAGGCATGCATACCAGGCCCATAGGTATTAAGTTGTGGCTGGTGTGGCAGACAAAGTTTGTTGGCTCCCAACAGACATTATTAACCCTCTTTTCCCTTCCCCACCTTGATGAGAAAAAAAATGAAGATAACTTCTCAGCACTTCTTGAAGCAAAAGATAGCCATGTGACTCAATTTTATAAAACAAGATGGCAGGAAGGAACCTACTCGGGAGGGGGTCCTGGAAAACATTTTATTTTCTGATATAAAAAGAACTGTTTCCCTGCCCTCTCTTTTCTGCTTGTCTTGAACATAGTTTTGTGTAGTTGTGATGATTGGAACAGAGGTGACCATTTTGCAACCATGAGGTCACAAGCCTAAGATAAGACAGAAATGATATTCTAAAGATGATGGAATGGAGAAATAAAAAGAACCACTCTCTGAACCTGAAACTGCTACATTTGTAGATTTATTATAATATGAGAGAATTAATTAAACCACTGTTAGTCAGGTATTCCTATTACTTATTGCCAATGTTACCAAGGTGACAGAACTACAAAGTGGGGTACAGAATGCAAAGTGGACAATTAGGTGTTGGATCCCTAAACAGGAGAAAACTCTAATTTCTGCACCCCAGATTAACATTTAGTAATAGCAAAGGCTATCTCTCCCCAGCCAAGATTTCAGCCTAAATCCATGGCCCATTAGGATTGGATAGAGGCTGGTTGACTATAAGACAGAGCCAGCTTGAGCTATCACACCAAGCAGGTCCTCAGAGTCACTGGCTGCAGGTCTGAAAGGGACCTTTGTACAGCTGTAAGGGAAAAGCCATGATCACCAATCCCAACTCTTTGGTAAAGGGCTGGTTAACTATAATTCCTGGGGCCCTCAATCCAACTACACTCAATCAGTTTTACTAGTCAAACTGTAGAACATATTCATGGAGTGGAACCAGCTGGAGAACTCTGGCAACATGAATAATCAAAGTAGATCAACTCACCCAAGGAATGACAAAGGAGAAATGCCAGAAGATGCCATTCATAAACAAATGGCTGAAATGTCAGAAATAGAATTCAGAATATGGATGGCAAATAAAATGAATAGAATGAAGGAAAAAATGGAAATAGAAATCCAAAGAGTTGTGCAAAAGTTGTCTCAAGAAATTAATGAATTCAAAAACAAAATCACCAAGGATACGGACATAATGAGAAAAGAGACAGCAGAGCTCAAAGAAATAAAAAAATTATTTGAGGAGCTCCGAAATATAGTAGAATCCTTCAGTAATACAGTTGAGCAAGCAGAAGAAAGGATCTCTAAAACCGAAGACAAGGCTTTTGAATGCTCCCAAGCTCTCAAAGAGGCAGAGAAATGGAAAGCAAAAACTGATCATTCCCTGAGAGAGCTGTGGGATCACTCCAAAAGATCAAACATATGTCTCACAGGAATTCCTGAAGGAGAAGAGGATGGTCCTAAAGGCACAGATACTCTGCTCCAAGAGATTATGGAGGAGAATTTCCCAAGCATTGCAAGAGATACAGAAATTCAGATAGTAGACAGTTTCAGAACCCCAGTAAGACTCAATACAAATAAAGTATCTCCTAAACACACTGTAATTAACTTCTCCAAAGTGAAGAAGAAGGAGAAAATCCTGTAAACAGCCAGACATAAGACAAGCACTACCTATAAGGGGAGAAATATTAGAATCACTGCATATGTCTCAGCCAAAACCTTTCAAGCCAGATAGGGATGGTCATCGAACTTCAAGCTCCTAAAATGAAAGAACTTTCAGCCCAGTGTCCTGTATCCAGCTAAATTGAGTTTCATTTGTGATGGAGAAATAAAATACTTTACTGACATACACATGGTGAGGAAATTTGCCATAACTAAACCAGCTCACCAGGATATTCTCAGACCTATCCTCCATAATGATCAGCACAATGGTCTACCACCAAAGTAAACTCACCTAGAAATCTCAGAACAAAACCTAACTTCAACAATGGTGAAAGGATTAAAAATATCCACTAGACATCTGAAAAACATGACACCCAAAACACTACCATGCCTATCAATTCTCTCAATTAATGTAAATGACTTAAATTGTCCTCCAAAGAGGCACAGGTTGGTTGACTGGATACAAAATCTCAGCCCAGGTATCTGTTGCATACACGGGACTCATCTTACCTTAAAGGATAAAAAAAGATTCAGTTTGAAAGGATGGACATCTATAATATAGGCAAATGGAAATCAGAAAAAAGCAGAGGTTGCAATTTTATTTGCAGATACAATAGGTTTTAAACCAACAAAGATAAGGAAAGACAAGGCTGGACACTACATATTTGTCAAAGGACTCACTCAACATGAAGAGATTTCGATAATTAACATTTATGCACCCTACCAGAATGCTCCTCAATTTATAAAGCAAATCCTAGCAGATATAAACAATTTGATATCTTCCTGCACTATAATAGTTGGATATTTTAATACCCCTTTAGTAGTTCCAGGGAGAGCCTCCAAGAAGAAACTAAAAGGAGGCTCAAAGGAGTAGGGCGCCAACCCCATATGCCAGAGGTGGCAGGTTCAAACCCAGCCCTGGCAAAAAACTGCAAAAAAAAAAAAAAAAAAAAGAAATAATGGACTTAAACTTGACCCTAGAACAAATGAATTTAACAGACATCTACTCATACTAATAAAATTGAATACACATTCTTTTCATCAGCCCATGGATCATCCTCCAAAATTGATCATATCTTAGGGCACAAGTCTAACCTCAGCAAACTTAAAAGAACACAAATTATTCCTTGTATCTTCTTGGACCAACACAGAATAAAAGTTGAACTCAACAGCAACAAGAATCTTCATACTCAAACGAAGTCATGGAAACTAAATAACTTTATGCTGCATAATAGCTGGATCAAAGATGAGATTAAGAAGAAAATCATCAAATTTTTGAAACAAAATAATAATGAAGACACAAATTATCAAAACCTGTGGGATACTGCAAAGGTAGTCCTAAGAGGGAAATTTATAGTGTTGGAAGGCTTTATCAAGAAAACAGAAAAAGAGGAAGTCAACAACTTAAAGGGTTATCTCAACCAACTGGAAAAGGAAGAACATTCCAACCCCAAACTCAGCAGAAGAAAAGAAATAACCAAAATTAAGACAGAAATAAATAAAATTGAAAAAAAGAATCATTCAGAAGATCAACAAAACAAAATGTTGGTTTTTGAAAAGATTAACAAAATTGAGAAAGCTTTGGCTAGCCTAACCATAAACAGAAAAGTAAAATCTCCAATATTGTCAATCAGGAACCATAAAGGAGAAATAACAACAGACACTTCAGAAATTCAAAAAATGCTCAATACAAAACATAGAAAAAGAAGGAATCCTTTCCAACACATTCAATGAAGCAAATGCCACCTTGATCCCCAAACCAGGAAAGGACTCAACAAAGAAGGAAAGCTATAAACCAATATCATTAATGAATACTGATGTAAAAATATTCAATAAGATACTAGCAAACAGAACTCAATGACATATCAAAAAAATTATACACCATGATCAAGTTGGTTGAGAGGGTCTCAAGGTCGGTTCAATATATGTAAATCTGTACATAAATCTATAAATATAATACATCATATAAATAAAATAAAAAACAAAGACCATATGATTCTCTCAATTGATGCAGAAAAAGATTTTGATAATATCCAGCATCCTTTCATGATCAGAACACTTAAGAAAATAGGCTTAGACAGGACGTTTCTTTAACTGATAGAGGACATCTACAGCAATCTCACAGCCAATATCATATTGAACAGAGTAAAATTGAAAACATCTCCACTCAGATCAAGGGTATCCATATGGGGTCAGAGGAGATCAAACTGTTACTCTTTGTGGATGACATGATCTTATACCTGGAAAACTCCAGGGACTCAACTACAAAACTCTTGGAAGTGATCAAGGAATACAGCAGCATTGTAAAATGCTTTCAGCTTTTGGCTTGGAGGAGGCCAAGGTGCAAGTTTCTTTGGTTGTCCTAAATCTGAGTTCATTGACACCAGCCACCTCCACCATACTGCCTAAGTTCGACCTCAAAGAGAACAGCATTTGTAAGTATTGCTACATAATCAGTTGTAAGTATCAGTAGCTTTTATAAATACCAACAATAGTCAACCTGAAAATACAGACAAGGACTCTAGTCCTTTTACAGTAGTGCCAAAGAAGATAAAATATCTGGGAATTTACTTAACAAAGGATGTGAAAGATCTTCTTAAAGAGAATTATGAAACTCTGAGAAAAAAATAGCTGAAGATGTCAACAAATGGAAAAACATACCATGATCGTGGCTTGGAATAATCAACATTGTTAAAATGTCAATACTACCCAAAGCAATCTACAGATTTAATGCAATCCCTATTAAAGCACCACTGTCATACTTTAAATATATTGAAAAAAGCTTTTGACTTTTGGCTCAGAGGAGGCCAAGGTGCAACTTTCTTTGGTCGTCCCAAATTTGGGTTCATCAACCCCAGCCACCTCCACCATACTGCCTAAGTTCGACCCCAAAGAGATCAAAGTCACGTACCTGAAGTGCACAGGTGGCAAAGTCAGTGCCACGTCTTCCCTGGCTCCTAAGATCAGCCCCTGGGTTTGTCTCCAAAAAAGGTTGGGATGACATCACCAAGGCAACTGGTAACTGGAAGGGTCTGAGGTTTACAGTGAAACTGACTATCCAGGACAAACAGGTCCAGATTCAAGTGGTACCTTCTGCCTCTGCCCTCAGCATCAAAGCCCTCAAGGAACCATCAAGAGACAGAAAGAAACAGAAAAACATTAAACACAATGGAAATATCACTTTTGATGAGATTGTCAACATTGCCAGACAAATGCGGCAGCAATCTTTAGCTGGCGAACTCTATGGAACCATAAAGAGATCCTAGGGACAGCCCAGTCTGTGGGCTGCAATATTGATGGCCACCACCCTCATGACATCATAGATGACATCAACAGTGGTGCCGTGGAATGCCCAGCTAGTTAAAAACTACAAAGGAAAATGTTTCAATAAAGGATCATTTTACACCCCACCCACATCCAAAAAGACCTTGAAAAAACAGTACTTCGTTTTATATGGAATCATAAAAAAACCTCAAATAGCCATTACATTACTCAGAAATAAAAACAAATAAGGAGGTATCATGTTACCAGACTTTAGGCTATACTATAAATCTGTAGTGAGCAAAACAGCATGGTACTGGCACAAAAATAGAAAGGGAGATATATGGAACAGAATAGAGAACCAAGAGATG